>JAOQMQ010000006.1:26701729-26716139 GCA_027563845.1 Erythroxylum subrotundum | reverse complement strand
CTTCTGCCTCATTTTCTCCACTTTTATCCCTTCATGCAACTTTAATTATTGTCTCAAACAACCAAAACATGTAAATCAACTATAAACTAGTATAGGATGATCAAAATCACAAAAAGGTGACACAATATAGCTGTTGGAATTTTTACCTAAGCGTAAGGCACTAGGGAGTTGTCAACCTCCACAACTTCCTCTAATTTTTCTGCAAAACAAACACAATGAGGGAAACCTGTGAGGAAAGTGTTACATGCAGATGAAAAAGTATATTTTTTAAGTCTAACTAGCTGGGAATGAAGAGAAAATGAAGAAGAAGATGGTGTCTTCGTTAGTGTTTAAGGCATTTTCAGATTTGTGTTTTTATACAACTTAATGGTTTGTAGGTTGGGTTGGGCTGTTGGGTAAGTTTTTAATTTACTAAGTAGCTAGGCTTTATAGTATAAGTAACACCATTGAGTTTATATTCCTTACAATAAGATATAGATTGTGTTTGTGGCATATACTTAAGAGATTAACTAAGAAATTTGATGCTTATAAGAGTTATAAGAAGTTAAAAGATATATTTATGGATATTATCTTTGATACCACCAAAACCAAAGAATTTGTGACTAAGTGGAATGAAATAGTTGTAGAGTTTAACTTGAAATATAATTCGTAGGTTTAGTGTCTATTTGATGACTATCTAATATAGGTTCCATTGTATTTTAGTAAGCATTTTTTGGCAAGAATGTCAACGATATAAATAAATGAGGTATGAATGCTTATAGCTATATGCATGTTTATAGCATACTGAGATAATTTATTAAGTATTATGATAAAATAATCAGGAAAAAAAATTAAGCGTGAGATGAAGTTTGATTATTTGCGTGTGATGAGTAGTGTATCCTTGTTTATGCAATTTAATATTTAGAAGGAATTTAAGAAGGCTTATAATAATAGCTTGTTTTATATTGTAAAAGACAAACTGACACAAGGTGAGCAAAACTTGGACTGAAGTAGAATAGCAAATTGTACAAGGTAGGGGAGATGAATAAAGGGTGCAATATTCTTCAGAACTATACATAGTTACATAAGTGACTTTACCCCACTAGTAAAATGCAGCTGCAAGTTATGTTTAAAATTTTTAGTTAAGGTAAGAACGAAGATGTTCCTAAATATTTGTTCACAAGGAGGTGACATAAAAATGTTGTTAAGTATCATATCAAGATAGAGATCAATAACACTCAAGAGAATGATGGTATTGGAAAAGATAGGAAATGACTTTTTTTTTTAAAAAAAAAAAAAGGATATTCCGAGCTTACATGGTTAGGAAGTAGAATTTTTTAAAGGTAAAGATTAAAAGTATTTTAAACCAATTTCACAATAAGGTGAGCAATTCAAAAACCAAAGTTAATACAAGACCAAGAAGCTAACTAGGTACAAAGTGGTAATGAGCAGTAAATGAATAGACAAGTTAAGACTCCTGAACGGATTGAGAAGTTCTAACATGGACCGGGTAGTTCCAATATAGCTGCACGGTCATACTATGTAGGGAGTTCCCAGAATTAAGGTAAACCTCAGTGAGCCTGATTGCAGACGTCAGTGCTGTCCTGAGGGTTGTTGATTTACTTGATGGATCTGAAACCAAAGGGCATTCGAGTTGAATTTCCCGAGAGCCCTTGCGAACATCTAACTTTGTTTTGCTTATCCCTCGGAGCAGAGCAGATTTGCCTTGATATTAGTAGTTGGACCAACCTGCTGTAGTGATGTCCTTACAAACATCAGCTGACTGCCATAGATGGACTTAAGGAATTTGCTAATATATATAATCCTTTTGCTAATAGGAAGTAGAAATGTCATTTAACTATACGATTCTTTGACGGAAAGTGACTATTATTTGATTACATATATATGTGTGTGTATGTATAGTCTTCAATAGTTTTCAGCCACTTGATAAAGAAAACTATTGTGTGAAAATGATATGTCAAAGAATAGGGCGTTTCAGGACTTTTGGATTCTGAAAACAAAACCCTTTGTGTACCTTATAGAGAAGTACTGCAAGTTCTCCACCGGATAGTCTACATGTATATTTCAATAACTTATGATGAAACTTGCGAGTTTTAGGTTATGGAAGAATTAATCATGAAGAGCGATGCCTCCTATACCAAACTTAACCAAACCCTAGCTTTTTTTTCTTTCTTTTTGATGATTGCAAATCCCAAAATGATCTTATATGAGTCAGAAAGTTCAGGAAATTAATTTTCCAAGAGGCAACGGAAACTGAGTGTTCAAGAAAAGGAAAAATCAACGTGAACAAAGTTTCTAAAACTTTCCAGTGATTGATCATCTACATGAAAGCAGCATAAATGGTACGTGAGAAAGCACGATATTGGCACGGCTCAATCAGATTAAAGAACCCAAAAATGAATACCATGAGAGGTTTAATCTGATTGAGCCATTCCAACATCACCTCTTTCTTTAATCTTACCACGTGAAGATGACAAGATGATTTGATCAAGAATCAAGCACGACCCTTTTCGCAGACATCCATCCCAGGGCAGAAAGAGAGACATATAGAGAGACCGAAGAGTTGTATCAGGAACCAACATTCAGATGGATGAAGTCCTGGTGTTAGAATGATCATAACAAATGGTTAGTATATAAGCAAAAGAAGCAGCAGAAAATAAGATGGATATAGTCGCAAGAAATCCAGAAATGGTTGAGATGTCAAAGTCTTAATCCCTCCTGTGGAAGAACCACGTTTTTATATAAAATTTACATTACGTCTTCCCTACCAATACTTAGTTGTTGATGACTTTGGCATTAAGTATACCAAAACGTTCTTTTGCTCTTTGAAAAATTTGTGTTATGTGTACTAACTAAAATAAGTTAAATGATAATAAATATTTATATTAAGGTTTATCTCAAAATTTCAATTTATACCAATAGTATTGACCAATACATAAATCAAATTCGAAATATCAAAAGTATGGAATAGGAATTAAAATTTTTAGATTAAAAATTAACTACAAGTATAAAATAAAACATTCTTATGTTAATTTAATAAATTGAGTTATTAAGTCTAATTTAAAATATTTTTATTTTAACTATACGAAAAACATTTTCTCAAAATATTATTCCTGAAAATAATTTTTAAATAGGTGAAAATATTTATAAAATTAGCTGACCTACTAACATAATTAAGACCATTAATAATATAAAATTATTCGCTAACTCATGACTCTTAAACTTGAACTACATTATTAAACTGAAAATTAGAAAAATAAAAAATAGAAACCTATTTGTAAACATGTTTTTGATTCAACTAATAAACTAAATTTGTAATCTCGACTTGGAATCATTCTCCGATACTCCCTCTTAATTTAAAGTTGCAGACCCAAGCAATGGTCTAAAATAAGCAGACTTTTCTTTCATTGCTGCAGTACCTTATTGCAATCTCATCTTTTGCCAACAAATCAGTGAATACAGATGTTGATATGTTTCATTCTTCTATGGAACACTGGATTTCTTGCCAGTGCAATTAGTGCACGCTAGTCACAAAAAAGATTCAGTTGCACCTTCTTGATTTTGATACGCGAGCATCCTCATCCTAACTTCTGCAAGTTTAATGCGGTAGATAACTTTTCATGTAGACATTATTATATGTATCATGTTTTTTTTTTTTTATATATTATGAGAAACTTTCCTCATGTATTTTCCTTTTTTTTAGTAAACTACCCGGTATCTGGTGCCATATAAGCAACCAACTAATCCATATTCGAGTCGGGTAATTAAGAATAGAAAAAGAACACCCATCCAAAACGCTTAATGTTTAGTAGAAAGTAGATCAAGAAATGTGAAGAATAATTCCACACAAAGCTATGGACATATACATTGCCAAATTGGTTTCAATGTTATAACATCCCATGAATATGATTTTGAGGTTTATCAATACAGAAAGCCTTTCAGGGGTATGAAGACCAAGGTCTCTCTTGCATGCATCTAGCCTCTGTCCTTGATGAACTTACCACTACTTTAGTAGCTAAAAGAGCTGATGTCTATATGTAATGACCATAGCCTAATCTTGTCCGTAAGAAAAAAAAAAAAGGAATTGGAGAACAAAATGGAATAAGTAGGAATAGGAGCTACAGGCAGGGTTGGGAATGAGTTGGCGAAGAACAATGATTCAGTATCACATTTCGTTCGTCCGTATAAGTGTGAGAGATACCTCATGCATGACGTTGTCCACTCCTTACAATATCATAAGCAGCAAATAACTAAATTACATCTTCCCACCAACCCTTGGGAATATCTATATTCCCAGTACAGGTCACGAATCTATAGAGAAACTCTTGTCTTAATAATACAGTTCAATACTTCTATTTACTATACAGTTCAAGAATTCTTAAGCGTATACACGGTATGCTTCGGCTTGACCAGCAACGGACAAGAGTTACCCAAAATGATGGGTTACACAAGTTACATACACCGTAAGATGTTAATTTGAGACTCCAGGAACCCTTTTGTACAGACACCCTGTTCGCTGGTGATACAGACCATAAGATGTTAATCTATCCCCTGGAATGGAAAATCTTCACTCATATAAGGGAACAATCAACAAAACTCTTAGCAACTGAAATCGAATAAGCCAGAAGCATATGCCAAATACAGTGAACTATCAAACAATCCTCTGGGTACATTCGCAGCACAATTTCGAGAAATGCCCCCTTGTGACTACTATATCTCATTTCAGTGACTTCCACATGCAGCCCTTTTAACACCCAACAAAATCAACTTACAGAAGATAAGTAAAAGAGAAGCTTGATTTAATGTCCTTGCGCTGTTTATTCCCCTGAGAAGGAAACTGTGTTTCACTGCTATGCAAAAATGGCAGCTTCAAGCATCAGATAGAAATGCCCAACTTCTTCTTCAAATTCTCCACCTCTAGATATATAGTTGAGTAAGGCAAAAATTCTGAGAAATAACTTTTGCTGTGGTCATTAATTGCAACAGCAAGTTTAGGAATTTCCAAGGTCTCTTCATGGGTCAAAGACCTAACAAACCTTGCTGGATTACCCGCCCAAAGTTCACCTGATGGAATTCTTGTCCCAGGGGGAACAACAGAACCAGCTTCAAGGATAGAGTGTGTCTCCACCAAAGAACCTTCCATAAGTATAGAGTCAGGCTCAATTGCGACAGAACCAGGAGAGAATATGCACCAATAGTCACATACCTTTCGATAGATGTCTCTGTTGGCAGTCCTGATACATGAAATATTAAAAGAATTAGTCACCGAGGATTTGAAGATGGAATTGTGTATTTGCATTCCTTGAATGAGTTATTTCAGTTGACAGATCATGCTTACAACTTGTTCATATGATAGGAGCTTATGAAGCAGAATAAGAAAATCAAATTTGGTAAGAAGGGCTTTGGCAAGGCCTGAGAAAATATGAGAGGTATCTCCAGATAAACTCAAGCATTAAAAGTAAAATACCAGTCACAGGACATTACAAACAGATATGTATAGAGTCTATTCATATGCAACAGTAGATTGGAAGCGCTACAAAGGAAGTAGATGAGTGCTCAATAGATGGCAAATTATTACCTTAGAGATCTACTAAGATAATTTGTGGCCTAACGAACCAATCATGAAGGCTTGTGACATTTCTGCATTTTTTTTCGAATTTGAAGAATTTTGTGACATCTCTCTTGATTTTTCAAAACTTAATAGATAGAAAAATATAAGGGGCAATACAATGGAGAAATTAAGCATCCAAGCTAAAATAATTGGCTTCATCCTTAGTCCTTTTAGCATATAGCTGTATATCTTTCATTAGCACAATGAGGGGTCTACATAGGAAACAAAGTGGCAGTTCAGCCCAGCAGGATCAGCCATCCCGAAAGATAAGTTGGCAAACTCTTGCTCTCACATCACCAGGAACGAGAAAGCACTCAGATTTGGTTATATCCCTTTCAACTAGTATAAATGGCTACACATGACAAACTTTCATTCACCAATCTAGTAGCTCCCAAGACAATGAATTCTGGATGAAATTTTCAATACATCATTTCCTTCAGCTATTGCTATCTACAACAAAACTTCACTTACCAATTGAGAAACCACCAAGACAATGAATGCCTGATCAAGGTTTCAAGCACATATTCATGACAAACAAACATGCACAAATCTCTACACATACATAGACAAAAGTCCACTATCCACTTACACATGGGTACAATGGCACATGTTGAAAGTAGAAAATAGTCAAATACCATAGAAAAGAAGATAAGTACTGTTATAACTCAATTACCCAAATATCTGCCTCATATAAATCATATTCTAATTACCATCGTCTGCTCGCAACACAAATCGTCTTGACAGTACATCTATGATTTGAGTAAACAGACCCACTTCCACTACACAAAATAATGTAACTTTAAGGTCACTGCCTCCTAACATTTCAGTCACAAAGGCAGTCTTTGTACCAATGCCAGGGCCAGGCTTCACAATTTGAGAATGAAAAATCCATAATGCAGAAGTTCATTAACTGAGGATTTCTAATAAGATTGACATCTTATGCAGTCAGTAAACTTGCTTGTCTTCGGGTAGAGCTATACGCTCTCTGATGAAAAAAAAAAAAAAAGGCTAATAACTTGTTAGTGTTCTAACTTCTAAGTAAACGTACTTGGATGATACTAGTACCCTGAAAATAGATGCTATTATGGGAACAGAGGCCCATGCTATACTGCTTTACTCTCTCCTTCCATTTCTCTCTCTCTTTTTCTATTTGACATTTCATGAAGTCTACATCTAATCGTACCAGAATAATACATACGAAGCATTCAAGTCTCTTAGCACTTTGGTGATAAAGACCGTGAGAAGTGGGCTAATATGGAGAGTAGCATGATACCTAACTTGAAACACCGCCACTGAATGTCATTACTCACTCTTGTCACTCAAAACTAGATTATGATCATTCCTTAACTAAAAAATGAAAATGAAAAGAAAAACAACGGATCTATGATTCGTGTAGAACATGTTACCTAAAACCAGACTTGCCTACAATCTTTTTCAAAGAGGCTCAAAATCAGTGCTTGCTCTATGTACCATTACCCAAAAATGATTTCCCAATACAACTGATCAGCAAACCTCTACGATGTTACAACTTTCCTTGGAAAACGATCAAACAACTCGGACTAACAAACTATTATTTCACGCATGCTTGTATTTTACAACATTTAACAGAAACTGGGCTTAATTTCAAATAAAGACATCAACCCAACATCGAAAACTCAGCCAACAGCGCAAACTAACAATTCAACCAATCATAAACCTTCCACGTAATACAAAGCACCAACCTTTTAACAAAAGATATAAATTCAACACAAAATTCCCAACAGGAAAGACTAAACCCCGAACCTGTAGGCGAATTCCACGCGGCGTGAATAACACATCGCTCCTGAACATTGGAACAAAACCGGATTGTGATGTTATTGAGATCGCCCCGGAGAACCGACCCGTTCCAAACGGACGCTCGGTCCCACACCGTGACCTGACCCGCAAGGACCACATTTGGCGCCACGTAGGCGTCGACGGCGACCTTGGGGACCCACTGCCCCAATGGGATTATCTGCCGCTGACCTCGGTAGTCCTACTTCACTCGACCGGCCGAAGGCGTTATTGATTTAGCCGATGATCCGACGGAAAGAGAACGGCGCAGGAGGTGGCGGAGCTGAGTGATTGCAGAGGCTAGGGTTTTTCTGGAGATGCAAGCTACAGTAGTTGCCATTTTCTAACCGCATTAGCACCCAGTAGAAAACTTCTTCAACTCAAAGTGAAAATGGAGGAGAGAGAGGTGTTCTTTTTGTGCGAGGAGATTTTGAGTAAGTGAGTCCTTTTGCACTTTGTGGTCCATTCTTACGAGGATTATGAATACGATATAAGATAGGCATTAGATATTCTGTTTCGGTTACGTGAAATGTTATCACGTTCAATTAAATCTTAAATCTTACGTACATATTTATTTAAATTTTATATAAATATTTGAATAAAATTTAATAAAATAGGGTTGGAACAGAAGATTTGATACGATACGGATCCAAGAGTGATCAGTCCATATTTGTAATGTTTAGGTAAATAGAAATAAATTTTTTGTTCTTACGATTTCCTTAGAATTATTCATCTAAATATATAAGAAACATATTTAATACTTTGAAAGATAAGATCCCCAGTACACCTTTGCTTTCTTTATCTAACTTAAATAAAAAGCCTTTGAGATTAGTATTGGAGTTGTTTTGATGCAAGATTTCAAACCAATTACTTCTTTAATGAGAAGTTTAATAGAGCAATCTTGAATTATCGAACTTATGATAAGAAATTATATGCATTGATGAAGACTCTACAAACATGGCAACACTAATTATGTTGAAAGGAGTTCATTTTTCATTCAGAGTTTGAAGTTTTTGTGGTCCTAAGTTAATGCACAAAAGATATGCCAAATGGTTATAGCTTATTAAAACATTTTCTTATATAATAAAAAACAAGAAAGAAAAGGAAATTGTTGTAACTGATGCGTTACCTTAAAAATATAAAACACACAAAAATCACTCCAAATTAATTTTTCAAATACAATTTCCACACTATTCACAGTAAAATTTCATTTAGGCCAAAATACCGGGCAATATCATGAATGCATGTACAGTTATTTTTCATGTGCAAAATTCTACTGTTCACAATTAAGAATATGCATGAAAATGTTCAATTAATCCTAATCACTCTCGCCCATTTCCAAATTATTATTCTACTCTTCCCGTTGGGGGTGGGATGTTACACCAAGGCAACACACTGACTTGGTAGAAGTTAGTAAAGAGATCTTATAATACCCGAGAGATGACTTGGCAGGAGTTCTAGAGAGAGTTCAAAGATAAATACACTTCGTTGATATATCGAGATCGAAAGAAGGTGGAGTTTATGAGTTTGGTTCAGACAGAAGAGATGTCAGTGGCTAATTATGAGGCTCACTTTGCAGCCTTATCTAAGTATGCAATGAAGGTTGTGGCAAAACCCGAAGATAGATGTTACCAATTTGAGTAAGGTTTGAGGATGGATATTCGTTTAGGTTTAGGGGCTGCTATTTCTGATTTCAAGAAGTTACTAGATACTGCACTCAGAGTGGAGGATGTAATAGAACAAGGTAAAAGGAGAAGAGAGCTAAAGAGGCAATCAGAGAGTCATCAAGAAGAGGGGAGTTGGTCTATTAAGAGGGGAGCTACTTATACTGGTGCAGGGGGATCTAGCAGCGCCAATGGAACATCAAGCATAAGTGGTAATTTCTACTGTTCTAGTGGACATTAAGGACCTGACATGGATTCAGGACAACATAGCACTACTATTACACCATCAATTTGATCCAATAGGGGGCTAGTCAGAGGTTCAGAGGATCTTTTGATAGAGGAGTTGGAGGATTTCAGAGTTGATGGTGCAAAGGAACATGATAGGGACTTATTGGGATCAGTCAGGCATGTTATATTTGTGGAGAGCAGGGGTATTTATAGAGAAGTTGTCTATCAGCAAGGAGGAGTTCAAAAGTGAGGGTAGAGGAGACAGTATATGGTCAAAGTTGGGTCTTTGGTTCGGGCAGAGGTTTGGGTAGAACTAGTAGTAAAGGTGGTGGTAAAGGAGTTAGAAGTGGACCAACAGTGGGTACGAATACTAGTGGGACATCTTTAGCTCAAGGTCAAACTCAAGCAAGGATATATCATATGACAAGGGAGGAGGCACTTAGAGCCAACAATGTCATTTCTGGTACGATTTCATTGTCTGATATTAAAACTTATGTGTATTAGATTTAGGATTTACGCATTCTTATATTTTTTCAAAGTTTATATCTAGAGTTCCAAAGGAGGTTAGTCCATTAGGATAGGACCTAAGAGTGATGTTACCAGTAGAAGACTACGCGGTAGTAAATAGTGTAAGGAGGGGAATGCCAATGAGAATTGGTGGAATAGAGTTATTAACTGAACTATGAGGGTGGTTAGGATAGATATCTACCTTTAATGAAGCTTGCGTATAACAATAGTTATCACTCTAGCATCGGTATGACACCATTTGAGGCATTATATGTCAGGCGATGTAGATATCTGATATATTAGGATATAAAGGGTGTTAAATTATTAGAGAGATTGGAGTTGATTCAAGAGACAATAGAGAAAATAAAGGTAGTAAAGCAATGCTTGAAGGCAGCTAAGGATCGATAAAAGAAATATATCGATCAACATCGTTGGGAGATGGAGTACAATGTTGGCGATATGGTATTTCTTCATGTATCACCTTGGAGGGGAATTTAGAGGTTTGGTAGGAGGGGAAAGTTGGGTCCGAGATATATCGGACCATATGAAATTGTGCTACGTGTGGGGCCGTTAGCTTACAGATTAGCATTACCACCAGAGTTATCACAGATTCATGATGTGTTCCATGTGTCAATGTTGAGACAGTACCAATTGGATCCTAGTCATGTTATATTGAGGCCTGAGATCGAAGTTACAAATGACATGACTTATAAGGAAGAGCCAGTGGAGATATTGGATAGACAAATTAGGAAATTAAGGAGACGAGAGATTCCGATGGTGCGAGTTTCGTGGAGTCATCATCGTTCTCCAAGAGAGGCAACTTTAAAGGTAGAGGATGAAGTTCGACGTCAATATCCTCATTTGTTTGGATTCTCAAGTGCGTAATTTAATTTCAAGGATGAAATTCTTTTAAGAGGGGAAGATCTATAAAACCCACCCAGTAAATTAAAAACTTACCCAACAGCCCAGCCCAACCCACAAACCATTAAATTGTATGAAAACATAGATCTGGAAATGCCTTAAACACTAATGAAAACACCATCTTCTTCTTCATTTTCTCTTCATTCCCAGCTGGTAAGTGTATTTAAAAAACACACTCTTTTATCTGCATGTAACACTTTCCTCATAGATTTCCCTCATTGTGTTTGTTTTGCAGAAAAATTGGAGGGAGTTGTGGAGGTTGACAACCCCCTAGTGCCTTACACTTAGGTAAAAATTCCAACAACTATATTGTGTCATTTTTTTAAATGATTTTGATCATCCTATACTAGTTTATAGTTGATTTGCATGTTGTGGATATTTGAGACAATAATTGAAGTTGCATGAAGGGATAAAAATGGAGAAAATGAGGTTGAAAATGATGAAAGAAGAGAAGAAGAGGAGAGGGTGAAGGCAATGACATCTTTTTAAAATTTAAGTTGCATGTAGGAGTAGAATAGGAAATGCAGAAAGTGAAATGTAAATATGGAATTTACTTGTATGAAGTTAAAATAGGATTTTTAATTAGTTAAGGATATTTTAGTAATTATGGGGGCTAGGTTAGTAAGGATATTATTTTTATAATTAGGAATAAATTAGAAGAGAGAATAATGTTGGATTATTAAGAGTAATTGGATTAGAAATTTTTTGTAAATTAGTCTAATAGAATTTTGTAAATTCTAAGTCTAAAAATTCAATTAAGGAGTAATTAAGATTATCAATTAGTTGAATCCGAAATCGAAGTAAAGATAACCTTGGACTTTACTCTTAAAATCAAGTACCGTTTTGTTATGAATAAATTATATTTTGAATTACTCATTAATTTAATTAATGATTAATAATTACATACATGAATTATATTTACTTCTTCAAATAATTAATGTAGTATAAGGTGTTTTATTGTTATATTTTGTTATGTTTTCTGAGGTGTATTGCTTTTAAGTTACCAGGAAATGTGTTGATTAAATAGAGACTGGTGGATAATAAGTTGTGAATAATTGGTAAAAATCGAGAATCGGTGGCTTGCCTAGGATAGGCTACATTCGATGGTCTTAGATGGATAGATTGTGTCAATATGAGCGAGATGGTGGCTAAGTATCTATCCGTGAAGCAAATATCGAGACATCCTAAGTCCCGGGATGTCCTATTGCGATGACTAGGTACCAGAGTGGTACCGGGATATCCTAAGTTTCGCAGATATCCTGTGTCGATAGCTAGGTACTAAAGTAGTACCAGGGTACAAAGAGAGATTGAGAGATTGAGGTATCCTGTTTATTTATTTATTTATATATTTAATTACATTTCTACTTGGTGAGAGTTTACAATGAGTTGAGATGAGCCAACGGACCACTGGATGTAAGCCTACTAAGTTAAGTTGAGCCTAGGTAATTCAGTAAATATTGGGATAAAGCATAAATAATAGTTATAATTAATATTTTTGTAAATCATAATTTGGTAAAATGTTTTAGATGTTTATTAACTGTTTGGGTTATACTTAGTATTGTTGTTGTGTTTATAAGTATTATATGTATGATTTAATTGGTTGACTAAGTCTTATAAATATTTTTTTAGTTACTATGTAGGGACAAGGCTGCATACTATCAAACCTCTCCAGGCTTCACTTTATTGCGGGACTTCAGACTAGGTGTGATTATTTGATTTTAAAAGTATAATCGGTTACTCTTACTGAGTAGGCAACTTACCCCTTACCATTTTATTTTTTTAGGAGATTTCATGATTGTTAATAATTCCAGTATATAGGACGGACCAAGTGGAGTTTAGGTAAGGTCAACAAATTAATTGAGTAAAAGTTATTCGATTATATATATATATATTTATATTTAAATGTGACAATTTGGATAGTTGTGTTGTATATAATATTTTTTGTTTGACAAATAATTATCTCTTTTAGAACTAACGAGGGATTTAATAATTAATGATATGTTTTGAAAACTATTTGGTTAATTGTAGTTTAAGAATCTTGGAGCGTCACATATACTTTTTGTACACACACACACACACATATATATATATATATATATATATATATATTTGACAGGTACACATATATAATTATAGCGACTTATCATTCATACATCCCAACCATATATGGAAAAGCCATCAAAAACCATTTGTCATCTTAGTGCCTAATAATTCATAACTATGCAATATAAACTATCCTTGATGTTTACAATGACAAATGGAGCAAATGACATTTGATATTTGTTCACAAGATAGGTGGTATCGAATGTGAATATCACCAAATTTTACAGAGGTCGTTGATTCCTTATATTTAGCCTTCTTTTGAATATCCATCTTCTAGCCTCAAGTATCTCAACATGTACATATGATTGAGGCAATCCTTTCGTAAATATGTCATGTTTACGAAATTTGCTTGTGATTAGCAATGTTTCCTTTCCCCGAAACTTAGAAACTGTTGTTGAAGGTTTAAATCTAAGCTGCCATTTATGCTCCCTAAAATACGTAACTATGCAGACTTCGAAGCAATTGCCTTCGAAATGGAGAATACGAAGCTTCTTCCCTCGTAAATACCATGTTTGTCCAGTGTTTGTCTTGCCTCGCTGATTGGTCTTGGTTGGTTTTAATGCCTCAGAATTCCACTTCTTGTAAGGTCATAAATGGAGCAGTGCAGTATTTACAGAAGGGCGACACGAGAAGACATATTCCTGGTGAAGTGTTCTTGGGGAAGAACATACGATAATTAATGCTAAAAGGAAGCTGTTGGAGTGATGATACCTGCAGATAAATGGGGCGTGATTGGTAAGCTGATAAGCTATTTTTTAGTTATTTGACTCAAATTAACTTTTTGACTTGTATTAAAAAGTTATTTATTTATTTAATTATGAGTCGATTAGATTAGTTAATTCAACTCAACCAACTAATTTTTTAAAAGTTCTTTAAGTATAAAGTTTAGGGTTATTTGTTTGCCTAATGATAACATTATTCTCCACTTTACTCTCTACTTTTGTTTTGTGTGTTTTCAAAATTAAGCTTATTTTTATCGTACAATTATATCATGAAGATTGGAAGAATATAATAAAGAGATTAATTAAACTTTTTAATTTTATTAAACGTTTTTAATAAATAGCTGATATTATTCGCTGGTCAAATCAGCTCATATCAACTATCAATTTACTGCTAATAAAATCAGCTCAACATTTAATGTAATATGCTTGCCAAGCCTTGTTATACATCATCTGAGCTTTTATGACTGTTCAGTAACAAGCAATGTTCGATCTCTCTGCCACAATACCCCCGCCGTTTGGATAGTAGGAAAATTCTCCAAGAGTAGGGAGCTATCAACAACGGGGCAGCATGAGAAAATAAAACCTCCATTAAACTTGTGAACAGGATCTGTAGCACCCATTATCTGAAAGCAACTTCTGTTTCTCCACCCTAGCTTCAAGTTGTCCTGCAGTGGAAGAAGGGTACTAAAGGTTATACGAAACAATCACAAGTCTGTTCCTCTAACCGAGGTTTTCCCACTAGTTGATTGGTTTCGTTCGTCGAGGCAATTAACTTACAACTAATTACACAATACTGTACGAGTTCTCGTGAAGAAACCAATGCACTGTAATTAATTCTGTGC
>JAOQMQ010000006.1:26684945-26696303 GCA_027563845.1 Erythroxylum subrotundum | reverse complement strand
CCTGGTAATTAATAATATATGGATTTAATCATAATTAATAATAACTAATCCAATTCATAATCTTAAGTCATCCCACGAGATACCATGCGTGGAAAATAAAACGCTTTAAAATTCCCCATAAAATGGGAGAGAATTCGTCTACGTGGTTGATTCCTATTGGCTCCTCTCCAATCGTCGAGAAAATTTTGGTCCATCTGCCACAAGCTGTTCCAGGGTTTCGCTTCCTCTCTCCCTCTCTCTCCTCTGTCTGATTCCTTCACCTTTTCTCTTTCCCTCCCTCCTTTTCCTCGCCGGTCGGTGCACTTACCCGGAAAATTCACGTTTTCCGAGAGCACTCCGACCTGAGGTTTCTTCTTCTGGGGAGAAGGATTTTTAAATCAGTTCAGCCGGTCGCTTCAAGCTTCGATTTTCGGGAAATCATCTTTTTTTAATGATTTTTGTGCTGTGATTATTGAGTTTTGGAATTTGTTACCCAGTTGAATCTCTGGTGAATTTTCACTTCAGAATTATGTAAGAATCATTGTGTTTAGGATATTTGACTTTGAACTATATCGTTTATATCGGTTAAATTGATATCTTTTCTTTTGTTTTGATGGTATTTCTAGAAATTTGTAGATTATTTGTTGATTAAGGCAGTGAAAATGACGGGTCAAGGTGGTTCGAGGAAGAGTTTCTCTTTAAACTCTTCGTCGGCGTACATCAGGAAGAAGGAGAATGGAGGAGGTCCTGATGGGGCACGTAAATCCCTTTCTGCTACTCGTCCCATGTAAGTTTCTTTTTATCTGATATCATTAAACTCCAGTATCTCATAGCTTTTCTTTTGTGCCTGCTTGAATTTCGATGCAAGTGACTGGAGGGTGACCAGCTACTTACTTCTTATGCTGTCTATAAAAGAAATTTAATGGGGAAGGTTTGGACTTCAAGAATAATTGAGTTGTATTTGGTTGTTACTCCGTTTTCTTACTGTGGTTTGTTATGTTACCTTAAGTATGTGATGTCCTCTGTACTCGGTGCATCTATTTATGATGTGTATTTTGTATTACAAAGTCATGTGAAGACTATCTGGAGAAGTTGAAATGTGTAATGGCTATCACTATTCCAATTTATGATCTCGTTATTGAACTGGTTCAGCTTTGCAAAAGATCGTATGTTGATGATGTTATGCTAAGTAAATTGGAATTTATGTATTCATATTAGAGATGAGCATCAGAGATGTTAAATAAAGGGTGTTTTGGCAGCATGATTTTAGCTATGCTAACTGTACATTTCTTGGGTATATTCCATTCCCATGTGATACGTTGGTTATAGCTCCGCAGTCAGGCATGAATGATAATATATCGGTGCCTGCTTCTAATGACCTTTGAATTTACACATGGATTTGGACTAGGGGGCTAACTGGCGAGCGCACAGTAAAGCGATTGCGCTTATCAAAAGCACTTACAGTTCCTGACAACACAAGCATTTATGACGCTTGCCGTAGAATGGCTGCTCGTAGGGTTGATGCCTTACTGTTGACAGATTCAAATGCATTACTTTGCGGAATCCTGACAGACAAGGTATGACTAAATGCTATGCAGATTATGTTCTATCCCAAACAAAATCCAGAAACCCACCGTTCTGTCCTTTACCTTTATATCTCATTTCATGCAATATTTTCTTATTATTTTAGGACATAGCAACAAGAGTTGTTGCTCGTGAGCTTAATCCGGAGGAAACACCTGTATCCAAAGTTATGACGAGGAATCCAGTTTTTGTACTTTCTGATACGCTTGCTGTTGAAGCTCTTCAGAAGATGGTGCAAGGTTGTTAACAGATGCACTGTTATTTTGCTGGTTTATGTATTACCTTCAAAATATGCCTGTTGATATGGCCATCTACAGGAAAATTTAGGCATTTGCCTGTTGTGGAAAATGGGGAGGTGATTGCTTTACTTGACATAGCAAAGTGCTTATACGATGCTATTGCTCGCATGGAACGAGCAGCTGAAAAGGGAAAGGCCATAGCTGCTGCTGTAGAAGGTGTTGAAAAAAATTGGGGTACATCTGGTTGGTAGAAAATTTTAATCTTTGATGGGCTATAATGTTAATTTCCTACATGATTCTGGTTTTTGACTCAATTTTCTGTTGACATCCAGGATCCAATACATTCATTGAGACACTTAGGGAGCGAATATTTAGACCCTCATTATCGACAATAATTCCGGAGAATTCAAAGTAGGTAATATTTTGCTCCTATAGTAATTTTTTATATTAAATTCTTTTATACCTTGCTTTTATGTATATATGGATAAATTCACTTTTAAGCTTCTGAGTTTATTACATCATGGTTGGAATTTTCAGGGTTGTAACAGTTGGACCAACTGATACTGTTTTGGATGTGGCAAAGAAGATGCTTGAATGTCGATCAAGCTGTGCAGTGGTGGTAGTTGATAACAAACCACAGGGAATTCTTACGTGAGTATTTTCCTGTTGTAGCTGCCTTGTATCTATAAAGACAAAATTTAAAAATTTGCATATTATCTCTAATTAAGTGTGCTGGAAGTCTTCCTTTTATAGTCGGTATTATCAAGTCTTTTGATGACAATTTTCAAATTTTCAGCTCAAAGGATATCTTGATGCGAGTAATAGCACAAAATACTTCCCCTGATGCCACTCCTGTAGAGAAGGTATCCTTCTTCTCTAGATGCATCAATGCACGATTTGATTGATTACGTCGAGAGAACCGCTTAAACATGTAGTACTACGTGTTGTTACAAGCAGTATGCAAGATGATGATGATTTGATATGATTTTTTATGCAAGCGTCTTTTGGATAAAACTGTTAGGTCATGACTCCTAATCCAGAATGTGCAACAATTGATACGCCGATTGTTGATGCCTTGCATACCATGCATGATGGAAAATTTCTTCATCTTCCTGTGCTTGACAGAGGTACTGTACTTGCAGATGTAATGTATTATGTTTAACATCCCGGTAACTAATTATTTTGGATGCTTGCCTGCAGATGGGAATGTGGCTGCTGTTGTTGATGTGATTCATATAACTCATGCAGCAGTTGCCACAGTAAGTCAATACTGTGTGTATGTTCTAACAGTATATCTCTTCTCAATTTCTTTTCTCTTGCAACAAGGTCTGCATTTTTCGAAAATCATCCTAGGTTATGTCATGTGAAAGATCAACCCCCTGAGGGTAATCAGTGCAATTTATCAAACACCTTTGCATACTTTCGTTCCTTGTGTCAATCAATTTTTGGATGGTGGAGTTATCTTTCTATTCAGTTCAAAATCAGCCATAGATGGACATGAGTTGGGCAACAAACTTGCTGATATGGTATAACTCGTAAAAGAAATTGTCATGATCTATGGACCTGAAAAACTTTTGTAATCTATACTAATATGTTGCGTGACCTACATGGCCTAGACGCCCTTTGCATGTGATTTTTCTTGAAAATATATGCTACATTCTGATTCTGTTGTCTTTCTTGTGTTAAATAATGAAGCATTTCTTTTCTTTGTTTTTTCATTAATCAGGTTGGGAACAGTGGTGGAGTAAATAATGAAACGGCAAGCTTGATGTTGCAAAAGTTTTGGGATTCCGCCATGACCTTAAGCCCACATGAAGACGATGATGACTCACGAAGGTCAGCTTTGATATTAGTCTTTGTAATGTAACCGCTTATGCTATTATTTATGTTTTCTCACACGGAATCATCTTCTCAGTGAAGGTTCTCTGAAATTGGCCTCAGATGGAGCAGATACAGCAAGATCTTATCCCTATCCTCCGTCTTCAATGCCAACTGCTTTTTGTTTCAAAATAGAAGATCAAAAAGGCCGAATGCATAGATTTACTTGTGGTAAGATATTAAAGTACCATTGCTCTTGGTGTTTAACTGTGGGAGTAAGTTTGGTTTCTGAATGCAACAAATAAGCAGTAGTGCTGAAGATTAGGACAGTCTACGACTTCCTTCCAAAGCTGCAGTGTGGATTTTAGCTTTCTGATGGAATTATTCAAGGCACCTCCATATAGTTTCTCCTCGAGTCATACTATATGTTGGATGAGTGAGGTTATGCATGTGCCCTTCTTCACAAATTAGTATTTCTATGTTACTCACTCCCATGACCCATGTTGACAGTGTTGACACCATCGCCACCTTAACACCTATAAACAAGCGGGCTTTTGGTTTAGATCAGTGACTTTGAAACTTGAGCTTAGTTTGTGATCTAATCTATGTTTCTTAAAGTATTAGTGACATGGTTGCTGGTTTCTTATGAAATAGATACTCGGAGCTTGACAGATCTTATGACTGCGATTCTTCAGAGGGTAGGAAATGAGATTGACTCTAACAACTTACCTCAAATTCTGGTATGTCTGTTAGTATTTATATTTGTTGACAACTTGGGTTTTGCATTTCGATTTTTAAATATTTATGTTCTGATTTGGGGTCAAAACTATGAAGTATGAAGATGAAGACCACGACAAAGTTGTTCTGGCATCAGATGATGATCTGGTAATGGCTATAGAACATGCAAAATCAGTTGGTTTGAAGGTACAGTGTCCTGTTATCCTTGTTGATGCGTTTTATTGGAACAGTAAACATCTGTTAGGCCAGTTCATAAAAGAAGAACGCCACCTAGGGGGGGCAAGATTTTGTGATGCATGAACTATTGGGAATCACTAGCCCATCCTTTATTAGGTACATGCTGTACAATTTACTAACGTGGGTTAAAAATAGAAAGAAAACTAATTACTGAAATGTAATGGAACACCCAATTTTTGGTGTGAATAATCTACGAAGATCAAAATATTAACTTAGCAAAGAACCTTTTGCAGGGTTTGAAGTTACACCTAGATCATTCAGGGGTACCTGGTCGTAGAAGAGGCAGCAATTCAGAAAGTTTGGCTTATGCTCATGCAGATGCATGGGCAGCTGCATACCGTGGTGTTGCAGCAGGTGCTGCATTAGTTGCTGGGTTAGGTGTGTTAGCATACTTGAAGAGAGCTGGTAACTGATGCATATGTCCACTTTTACCAACTTAATTTCTCCTGAATGAAGGCACTAAAAAGAAACTGGCTTGAGGTGCCGGCCAATTCTTATGGTTGACGTACTGTTAAACCCGCATATATAAAACGAAGTCCATTTTCACTCTGCTGGTTTTGTATACTCCTCATGCATGACTGCTAAATGCCTTGTATTCATTGTCACTGAAGGTTATACATATCCGATGTTTTGTGGATATATGGAAATAAAAGTTGGCACATGAATTTCGTGTCGCTGGTTTGATTTTGAGATAACATTCTTTTGCTCGCGACTTTTATCTCTACTTCGTTCGATAGTGCTTATTACATTGATTAAGCAACTTTTCGGATATAAAAGAAAAGAAAAGTAGGGTCACTTAAGCCTGAAAAACAGCAGACGATAAGCAAATGCCATGTGGGGTTTTCTGTTTTTATCACTGATTACCCTTGTTTGCTTTTTGGGTAAAAGTTAAAAATGGCTTCCAACTCACCGATCTGTGGTCGTGGTCGGTGCGGATTTTGCCATGTATCAAGAAAATAGTGTCTTTTTGCAATTCCAAGGCGCTTGCGTATGAATTGAAGAAGATGAAGCTTTGGCCACGTGCCATTGCGCACGCCACCGCCGCTTCTGTTCATGTATTAAATAAGTATACACCACAGGCACGTGGAATTGGAAACGTAATTACCTAAGGTACGAGTAATAAGAAGGTTAATGTATATGTTATGACCAATTTTGACCGTTTGGTCTGTTAGTTCTTTAATTTCTATCACAGTTACAAAGCACACCCTCAATCTCAACGTAATTACGGTCACGAAGAATATGTATTGCGTTAACAAGGACGTTGAAAGATGCTGATGAAAGTTTTGCAGTGGCACATGCACAGTCGCATCATAGATTTACATATCTGTGAAAGAAACTGGTAAAAGCCAGAAGGCAGTTAAAAGAGTTTGGAGAAATAAAGCCGCAAATGTCACTAACATCATTCCTTCTCTTTCTGAAAGCACCCCAAAAAACTATAACCAGAAGCTTCTTTTGTTCTCTTATGGCCTGCCAAAACCACTATAGTGATTCCACTATTGTCACTTAAAAAGAATCCTGACTGATACTTTTGAAGTTATTACAAAAACCGCGCATTCTGAACTCACAGTTGCGAGCTTTGTTGCTTGTTTACTAATCCTGGTTTCAAGTGACCATGAAAGGTTCCAAAACCAGATCATCTTCGTTTATGTTGTTCTTCTTGTTGGCTCTTAGCCTGTCTTGTGTTTCCACCGCTCAACAACAAAACCCAATCAAGACCATTGTGGTTTTGGTGCTGGAAAACAGATCTTTTGATCACATGCTTGGATGGATGAAGAAGACAGTGAACCCAGCAATCAATGGAGTTACAGGAAAAGAATGCAACGCTGTATCAACCAAGAACGCGAACCAACAATCTATTTGTTTCACGGACGATGCTGGATACGTGGATCCGGATCCTGGACACTCCTTTGAGGATGTTGTGCAGCAGGTATTTGGCAATAGCTCAGTTCCTTCAATGACTGGTTTTGTTGAGCAGGCACTTTCTCTGTCACCAAACCTATCTGAAACTGTAATGAAGGGTTTTAGGCCCGAGTCTCTACCTGTTTATGCTACTTTAGTAAAAGAGTTTGCAGTCTTTGATCGGTGGTTCTCTTCAATCCCTGGTCCGACACAACCCAATAGGCTATTTATATACTCTGCTACTTCTCATGGCTCAACTAGCCATGTTAAGAAGCAATTGGCTCAAGGGTACCCTCAAAAAACCATCTTTGATTCACTTCATGAGAATGATAAAGATTTTGGGGTTTACTTCCACAACATGCCCACAACTTTGTTCTATAGAAACATGAGGAAATTGAAGTACATCTTTAAGTTTCACCAATACAATTTGAAGTTCAAGAAAGATGCTCGAGAGGGGAAATTGCCAAGCTTTACTGTTATTGAGCCAAACTACTTTGATCTAAAAGGGTTTCCTGCCAGTGATGATCATCCATCTCATGATGTTGCAAGT
Source organism: Erythroxylum subrotundum (assembly GCA_027563845.1). Taxonomy (NCBI): domain Eukaryota; kingdom Viridiplantae; phylum Streptophyta; class Magnoliopsida; order Malpighiales; family Erythroxylaceae; genus Erythroxylum; species Erythroxylum subrotundum. The sequence continues at coordinate 26,689,259 of JAOQMQ010000006.1, read as the reverse complement.
GGACAAAAGCTTGTTAAGGAGGTCTATGAGACATTGAGAGCTAGTCCTCAATGGAATGAGACCCTTTTGGTCATTACCTACGATGAGCATGGTGGGTTCTATGATCATGTTAACACTCCTTACGTTAATGTTCCAAACCCAGATGGGAACACCGGTCCTGCTCCATATTTCTTCAAGTTTGATCGTTTAGGAGTCCGCGTACCCACAATCATGGTCTCCCCTTGGATCGAGAAAGGAAGTGGTAAGCTGTAATTTTCTGCTATCTGATATCTCATAGATTGATATCTCTGTCGGTGATTATGTTGATTGCCATGTTAGTGAAACCTGTGGAAGGGTCAGCTCCTGATATATTGTGTAATCATTGTTTTTTCTGTTTTGGTAGGAGAATGGGAAATTGGATATGGCATCTCATAGATCTTGGGAACCTTTCTAGTTCTGAACTACCCCTTATTCCCTGTAATTCCATGTTGTTAGACAACAAAACTCCACTTCTCGATTGGTTTACTTGACAAGTTTTTTAATGGAATCTCATTGCTGGGAGTGATTTAAGGTCAATTCATTTGAAAAGTCTATTAGGTTTTGGTCAATACCAAATCTGTTTAGACATCCGAATCTTAGAAAGAAAAATGTGTGCTTTTGTAGTTACTTTGTTTCTGACTTCCTTATCCTATATTAATTTCCTTCCTTTTCCAGTGATAAGTGCTCCAAATGGACCTACTCCGAACTCTGAGTTTGAGCATTCTTCAATTCCAGCTACAGTGAAGAAAATGTTCAACCTCACTTCCAACTTCTTGACTTATCGAGATGCATGGGCTGGAACCTTTGAAAGTGTTGTCAGTAAGCTGGCTTCTCCTAGAACTGATTGTCCAGGTACTAATAACTAATCTGCAAGTTGGTCCGGACACGAACTCACAGTTCAATAGAAACAATAGTTATTCTTCAGTCACATAGGATTTGGTGGCTAATTTGAAGCCATTATGAGGAATACTTAAAGGAATCTGATTATGCTAGCTTGATCATTAAACAGAAGCAACTTGCACAAACGAGTTCATTTTCAGTTGTCATATTTCTGTGTTAAGGACCCTTTGATTAATGTTCCTTCTATGTTAATTTGCAGAAACCGTGCCAGATGTTGCACCTTTGAGTAACGCAGAAGCAAAAGAAGATGGAGCCCTCTCTGAGTTTCAGACTGAGGTAGTTCAACTGGCAGGTGTACTAAACGGTGACCACTTCTTGAGCAGCTTCCCCAACGAGATAGGGAAGAAGATGAATGTGAAAGAAGCTCATGATTATGTGAGGGGTGGCGTTGCAAGGTTTCTCAGAGCAAGCAAAGAGGCTGTCAAGCTTGGAGCTGATGAATCTGCCATTGTTGATATGAGGTCGTCACTCACGACTAGATCTTCAGTCCACCATTAATTAGTTAGCTATGGATGTTCCATTGTTTATCCATTGCTGATTACGTCTATCTTGCGTGTAAAACTTGTATCTAGCCACGTTAAGTTGCTAGTTAACGAGAGTATTGAAAAGAAAAGAAGAAATTGGTTTCCTGAATAGTAATCGGTAACATAATTATACAATTGAATCACATAATTTGCTCATAATCTGAGTGTCAAGTCAAGCATGTACTTGGTTCTTATTGACAACTGAACCAAACTCTCGACGAGTAGGGAGCGTAAGGATTAACACAGCATCACCAAATTAGAGTGGGTTGATGGAAAACACAAACTTAGACTAGAGCTAGATGGGTCTACGCTGGGTGATACGAATTTAGACTAGAGCTGTATGGGACCACCTTCAACTCGGTTAATGACTAGTCCTGTGGTGCTGTGCGGTGGGCAGCGAACAAAGACGGCGAAAAATTATGAGGTAGCTTTGCTGTCAAGAGCCCCGGGTGGTCTTCGTTGCATTGCATCAGTTGCTTCTGATGGAATCTAGTTTCCTGGCCAGAACAAAACAGAGTACTCGTCAATCCATTTCATGCACCTATTCGTGGCACCGACAGAAGAAACTTCACACGAGATGTTTGCTTCATTCCTAGCCAATTCCCGGGAAGCTCACCATGACTTCTGTGCTTTGCGTATCCTGGACACTTCGACCTCTCTCGTCGTTTGGTGAGAGTGGCGACATTAGTAAACTTTAGTTAAGAGGCTAAAAAGGCGTAGAAGAGTGGAGCTTGAAGAACACGACCAGAAGTGCAGTACCAAATTGACGCTCATGAGAAGTAATGCTCTACCCTCTTGTAAGAATGAGAAAACAAAACATCAACCAGATAAGACAGTTCACGATATTCAGATACTAGTAAGGGTTCAACTGTCACAAAACAGACACTGTGAACCCATATGATTCAAAAACTTGATAGTTCAGGTAAATTTACAAGTCTAGCGACTCTAGGTTACCATTAAAGGTCAGCTCAAAAGGCTATAAAATCCGAAACTAAGCACTTATTATAACCACACTAAGCATGCTATTGCTACCACATTCACAAAAGATTAATGCATCTGAGCAACAAAATTCACTTCAGTTGTTCTCTGCAACAATAAAGTTATCATAATATACAACAATCTTTAGAGTTTCTCACACGCAGCTCTTGCTAACTAATTTTGTTCAAATTTTGTTTTTCTCTCATCTTAACTGGCATATGATTTTATGAGGAACAACTTTCAGGAAGAAAATTTCTCTATTTAAGCCTCTGTTCTGAGACACCATTCTCACATTGGAACAATAGCCAATTACACTTTAAATCAAACAAGGACCTTGTCACATAAATATGTCAGTAATAAAATCCCGCAATTGATCGATGAGAAGCTTGAGATATGTGTTCTTCTTTGCAAATTCCTACATTACAAAGCACAAAATGAGATGAAATCAATCTAAAACGAGGATGAAAGGTGAACTACAACCTTCGAAAATCACGATGATTGAGAAACAAACCATACGACTTTAGATTGAACAAGGGCTTTGCCATGTAGATATGTCGGTAATAAGACCTCGCAATTGATCTATGAGAAGCTTAAGATATGTATTCTTCTTTGCAAGTTCCTACATTACAAAACACAAACTGAGAAGAAGTAGATCTAAAACAAGGAGGCGAACAAGAACCTTCACAAATCACATTGATTGAGAAACAAACCATAGGGAAAAAAGACTAGCTCCAGTTTGTCAAACCACCAAACTAGAAGATATATATTCACAAGAGTGCAATTTAGAAACCTAAATTCACAAGTCCCTGCAAAATACCTTTCTTAGACTGGCAGCTCTCTCTTCCAACTTCTCAACCTCAGCTTGATCCGCAGGTGATCCAATCTCAAATTCTTTCGCCTAATTGAAGATGAAGTCATCACATGAGCTAAAACTAACACATCTCTGCTTAAAGTTGAAGACAAGACCATCCAATTTTGGAAAGTATATCGTTTTGCGTCTAATATTCTTATGCAGACAAACGTTATTATTCCAATTACATTAGAACTTCAAATTGACCCATTCAAACATCAGAAGGGTCCTCGCTATCTTCAAGTTTGGAGCAATGTTAGTCCCAAAAGAGATTCTGATTAGACAAGAGACCAACTTCAGTGTAAGCCTAGAGCGGCAGTAACTCATCTAGAAGATCAATATTTTCACTTTCCATTCAATTCAGTGTACAGATTCCGTTTCACATGGAACTATACTGAAATCTTGAACAATTCTAAAGTCAACCACAAACAAAAAGAAAGGTTTCAAATTCTGATCTCAAAATCATAACACCAGATAAAAGCACCCAAATTCTCCAATAAAACACCAAAATCAACTAGGGTTTTAAAAATCTTCACCTTCTGAGAATTGGGAATGGCGGACAGAACCTCACGAAGCGCGGCGACGGAGTTCTTGTACCGAAACCTTGCTTCATCGAGAGCGCCATTGCCGGTACCACCACCGACGCCAGCGGTGGCACCACCATCCAGGTGGTGCGCAGAGTCCGATACAGCATCAGCGTTACTGGAAGAAGAAGTTGTGGTGGTCGTGGCCGTGGTCGTGGACCATAGAGAAGGATTGCAAAGCTCGTCGTTCATGGAAGAGAGGATCTGAAACGCGGCTTGAATGGTTTCTTCTAGATGCTTCTGGCCTTCCATTGCTAGCTCTTGGGTCGTTCTGGGAAGTGCTACTTCACTCATGGAGGTGTCTTCCATTGGAAATTTGGCAAGAAAATTACTACTCTTCGCCCTTCAGTTTCTTTGCCGCTAAAGATATAATTAGACCAAAGTAGGATTTCAAAGCTTTTAACAAGTGTCATAAAAAATATTTAAATTGTTTGATTTTGTAAACTTTCCTCAATTTTTA
>JAOQMQ010000006.1:26662761-26673364 GCA_027563845.1 Erythroxylum subrotundum | reverse complement strand
CCTTAAAATGTAAAACCTATAATGGTCCACTTCGAATAAATTTTTTAAGCCCATAAATCACATTTTCCAAAATAAAATCTTATTTAGGCACAAATACCGGGAAATGTCATGATGCATGTACAGTTATTTTCCATGTGCAAAATTTCACTGTTCACTAATACAAATGTGCATGAAGACTTCTAATCAGTCCTCACCATTTTCTAAATTACTGTTCTACCCTTCCCGTCGGGGGTGGGATGTTACACTCCGTATCTTAAAATTGGTTGTGGTTTTCTCACATAAACTACCTTGAATGGTGAAATCCCTAGGAATGAGTGGAAAGAGGTATTATAGTAGTATTCCGCCCAATGTAACCATTTATACCATTAAAGAGGCTTATCTCTAGTAAGACAACAAAGATAGGCCTCTATCATCCTGTTAGTGACCTCGGTTTGACCATCCGATTGAGGATGGTAGGCTGAACTTCGGTTTAGTTGAGTTCCCGCCAGCCTAAACAACTCCTCCTAGAATTTACATAAGAAGACCTTGTCCCTATCTGACACCAGAGATCTCGAAAGACCATAAAGTTAGACAATCTCTTTGGTGAAATGCACTACCACAGATTCTACCGTGTAAGGATGTTTTAAGGGAACAAGGTGAACAAATTTGCTCAACCTGTCCACTACCACTAGGATGGTGTCATAGCCTCTAGATTTCGGTAACCCTTCTACAAAATCAAGAGATAAATCCTCCCAAATTTGATTAGGAACCGGCAATGGTTGCAGCAGTCTTGCAGGGGTTAAAGCTGCATATTTATGTTGTTGGCAAGTGGCACATTCGGCTACATACATAGCTACCTATTTTTTCATCCCTTCCTAATAAATTTCTTTTGCCAAATTTTTGTAAGTTTTCAAGGTTCCCCCATGACCTGCTAAATGAGACTCATGTGCTTCCCTTAAAAGAAGTGGAATACATTTAGAATTTCTACTAAGCACTAACCTTCCATCATACATTAATCTACCATGCACCAAGGAAAAGGGTAGCTTACTAGTAGCATCTTTGGAGATTTCAGTCTTCAAATCCTTCAACTGATAGTCCTCTTCTACCTCCTGCAAGATGTTAGTTATGTTAAGCCCTGGAGAAATTCCCATAAATTGACAGTCTACTAAATCCCCCCTCCTTGATAAGGCATCAGCAACCTTATTACTCTTTCCAAGTTTGTATTCAACCCTAAAATCACATCCCAATAGCTTGGTAACCCACTTTTGTTTGTCCAATGCAATCAATCTATGCTCTCATAAATATTTGAGGCTCTACTGGTCAGTTCTGATGATGAACTGTTGCCCCAGCAAGTAGGGTCTCCACTTTTTAACCGAGAGGACTATTTCTATAAGTTCCCTCTCATAGACTGATTTTCCACGGGCTCTAGGAGACAGGGATTAGCTATAATATGGGGTAGGCCTACCGTTTTGCATCAACACTGCTCCTAAACCAATACCAGAGGCGTCAGTCTCCAAAATGAATGGTTGCTGAAAATTAGATAGAGCCAAAACTGGTAATGAACACATAGCAGTCTTCAGCTGCTTGAATGTAATTTCAGCCTCCTACGACCATTTGAACCCGTCCTTCTTCAATAATTGTGTAAACGGAGCAACAATCTTCCCATAGTCTCTCACGAACCTCCTGTAATACCCTGTCAGCCCCAGATATCCTCTTAACTCCTTAACGCTTTTAGGTCTAGGCCAATCCCACATAACTTGGATTTTGTTTGGATCTGCTGAGACCCCCTTTCCTGAGATAACATGTCCCAAGTATTCAAGCTCCAACTTAGCAAACACACATTTCTTCATATTTGCATATAATTAATTCTCCCTCAATATCTCCAACACTTCTCTCAAATGATCTACATGGTCTTCTATGGTCTTACTGTAAATCAATATATCATTAAAAAAAATACTAGCAAAAACTTCCTCAAAATCTTGCTAAACACCCTATTCATCAAAGCTTGGAAGGTGGCAGGAGCATTAGTGAGCCCAAATGGCATCACTAGGAATTCATAGTGTCCATGGTGTGTCCTAAAAGCTGTTTTTTTTTTCCACATCTCTTTGGTTTATTCTGATCTGGTGGTATCCAGACTTTAAATCCAGCTTAGAAAATACCTTAGATCCATATAATTCATCTAATAGTTCATCTATCATAGGTATAGGGAATTTATCTAACACTGTAGTCCCATTTAAAGCCCTATAATCCACATAAAACCTCCAACTGTTGTCTTTTTTCTGCCCTAACAAGATAAGGCTTGAATAAGGGCTGAAGTTAGGCTGAATTACTCCTACTGCCATCATCTCCTCCACTAGTCTCTCAATTTCTACTTTTTGACATTGAGGATACCTATAAGGTTTGACATTTATGGGTTCTACCCCTTCTTTTAAACATATAGCATGATCTACATCTCTAGAGGTTGGCAGCCCCTTTGGCATGTTAAAGACTTCTTCATAACTACCCAACAGAGACTGCACACGATCAGGTAATACACCTGACTCCTTGCCTCCATTCTGCTCCAAAACACAAATATGTATCATAAACAAATTATCTTCTTCTTTAGTTTGCTTCATTAAGGTTTTTAAGCCTATCAATCCTCTGGTAAGGCTTGGACCCCCCCTCAATAATACCCAATTCCCGTTTTCTCATAATTTCATGGTAAGTTGTGCCCAATCAGTGACTACCTCGCCCAAAGCCTGTAACCATTTCACCTCTAGTATCAAGTCACATCCATTAAGGGTCATAGGCAAATATTCTTCCGTTATGGTGTATTGTTGCACCTCCAATGGAACTTCCCTACAAACACCCTTACCCTTCACAGTTACACCATTTCCCATGACTACCCCATACCCCCTAGTCTCCTCTAATTTTAATCCCAATTATTCCAATAACCTCACGGAAATGAAGTTATGTGAAGCACCCGAGTCTACCAAAAAGACCACCTCTAATTCCCCTATCTTCCCCCTCATCTTCATGGTTTTTGGCATAGTTAACCCTACTACAGAACTAACAGCCAATTCGGCACTCTCTTCCCCCTCTTCCTCACTCTTATTCTCCACCTCCTCATCTAACACTAAGAGGACCTATAGTTGTTTATTCTTGCACCGGTGTCCCGGAGCAAACTTTTCATCACACTTAAAGCACAATCCCCTATCCCTCTTGTCTTGTCATTCAGAAGCTGATAACCTCTTAAACCCAATATCCCTACCACTCTTCTCACTTCTGTCTCCCTCTTTGAGAGCCTCTTTTCCCACGAAACTCCCTTTTGTCTCACTTATCCTGCCCATGCTATCCTGTCTACTATAATTATAATTCCTCAACTCCTTGTTCTTCTCCTCTATCTCCATAGCAGTTTCAATTATTTCGGTCAACCCTCTGGGCTTAAGCAAATTTAATTCATACCGAATTTTGGGCTATAATCCCTTAATAAAAGTACATTTCATTACCTCCAGTGTCAGATCTCAGCAGGAAGCAGCCAGGGTCCAAAATCGTTTCCTATACTTGAGATCCGTACCCTCTTGTTTGATGGATAGGAACCTTTAACATACACTACCTTCTTGGAGTGGCGGAAATGCCTGAGTATCATACTCATCAGCTCTCTCCAATCCGGCACTGGGCCAATATCTTCAATGGTTCTGTACCACGACAATGCTTCCTCGTCAAAGCTCAGCGCAGCCAACTCCACTTTCTCCTCTTCTGAGTACCTCTCGGCGGAAAAAAAAATCGCCCCGCACGATTAATCCAAGTATCTGGGTCTTGTCCCTTGAAAATCGGCATCTCAATCCTGCATGGCTTACAATCACGCCTCCAATCTGGTGGTCTAGGTTTGTCATCTGGGTATCCCCTTCTCCAACGTTCCTCTCGGAGATTCATTTCTTCTCCCCAGTACCATCCTCTATCTTCCGGCTCGATTTGTACCTCTTCATCACATCACTCATTCCTTCGCCCATGTTCTTCCTCTCACCTTCCTTCCCTTCTGATTTGCTCCCCTTTTAGATCCCCAATTTCCCAATAATGTTCCCCAATTTCAAATTTAGAAACCAGGTCATACCAGTTCCCTGAATGGCACCCTTCAAATCTCAATCGGACATTTGGATCACTCGACCCATTTATCTTCTACTTTATCAGGGCCCATTCCTTTCCATGCGAATGCATCCTTTTTGGTCTCATCTCTTCAACCTCTCATCATTCCAGTGCCCAATGACTCACCTTCGAGTGCCTTCGCTAAATTTTGGGGTGACGGATCTGATCGAATCTGAAGAGTTGTAATAGCTTGCATTAACTGATCAAAACGCCTACTGAACTCTTCCTCTAACTCACCCTTCATCCCTTCAAGCTTTTGATTCATCTCCACCCTAAGAGAATCACTCTCCATTTGCAACCCCACTTTGATTTCTTTTACTTCTTTTTCCATTACATCGAGCCTAGTATCCTGTTTCTTACCCGCCATGCCCAGATCTTTTGCTCTGATACCAAATGATGGAACTTGTCGATATTCCTCTAACCGAAAAACACACAAGCACAAACAATGGACTAAAAATGTATGTATATATTTCTTGATCACAATTGACCTAAAAATAACAAAGATAAGACACTAGAATTCGAGGTTTTAGCTCCTCCAGCCTTTTGGCTCAAATCACGTAATACAAAATGCATGACAACCCTCCCTCTCACACCCCACACTGTTTTATTCCCTTAGTCAGCTAACTAACTCTTTTCTCACTTTAGACAACTTTACCTCTTTCCTAAAACTTGACAGAACTACCCCTTACTCTTTCTTATCAGTAACAGCCCCCGTACCCTTGGACCTTCTCCTTTGATAAGTAAATTTAATTTCTAGACTATGGGTCGTAACAACGAATTTTCTGCTTTTGGTTTTCTCTTGTGCTGACTTCTTGATCTGGACTTATAGTTATATACAATCTGGGCCAGATGTGCTAATCTTTAGGCTATAGTGATACAAGCCTCTTTGTAACCATAATCAATATTTGGAATTTTCTTGGGCGTGTTGGCGGTGGCTACTTCTCTGAAGCTCTCGTCAGCTCGAACTTTAATCTTTTTGCCTCATCCTAATAACAATGCCTTTCCTTTTTCTTAAGTTACCACAAACATAGTAATGATCCTAAGTTTTCTGTTTTCCTTTTATCCAGAAAGTTTGAGTACCCAAGACCATTAGCTATGGTTGTGGTTCAGGTTATCATGGCAATAAAACTTCTACACTATTCTATGGGTTGGCCTGGAGAAACTTATGTTGACAACAGTCTGATAGGACTTGACTATGGTGCTCATTGCTCAATTATGCCTGCCTCTGCCTCAGAGCTATTTGGGTTGAAGAGCTTTGGTGCCTGGTACAATTTAAGGAACACTAGCAAGCCCTGTTGGTTCTCTTATATTCTTTGGTGTCATCGCAAGTGGCACTTATCACTATTATGCAAAAAAGAAAAATGGTCTCCTAGACCTAAATTTAGAACTTTTACTGGCAATGCATCTTCAAGAGGAAAAATCATGTACTTGTGTGGGTTTCATATGCTATTTCTCACTTGTGAAATCACGTCAGGTCCTTGCATTCTTGCAATGATCTTGAGTTTGATGGTTTTATATCTAACTAGGGAGTATATACAGTCAGCTTTATGCAAGGAGCATTGTTTGAATTGCAAGGACAAGCTACAGATATGGTTCCATGTACAACGCTCACCCACTACCAGCCTGGACTAGATTCCTGATGTAGAGTCAAACAATCATTGTTATTTGTTGGTCCTTTACTTGATGACATAAAAAAAATAGTAATCAAGAACTGTCTTTCCATTAAATTTCCGTGAAGATTTTTGAACGCCTGAATAGATTGGAGTTGTTTTCAGATGAACATTAATTCGTGTTAAGCCTTAGTTTCACATTCTTAGACCGACAAACTATTTCTTCCATCAGCATTTCATTAACCGGTGATGTATCTGTGTTCATTATGTCTTGAACTGGCCAATTCAATATACCTGCTGGACCAAAAGTGTTTATGTTGCACAGAAAGTGAATTTCATCTTTTTATTATTTGGTTGTCTTTATGTTCAACAACTCTGCAGGAGATGCTAATGAATGACCAAACTTTTCAAAAGTACAATTCTGGATGCTAAAGTTTCTGCAGATTCTTTTAAGGAGAGACATAGAGATTATGGAGCCAATGTCCTGGTAGAATGCTCCTCTGATAAGTAACTAGCCAACAACAGATGAATTTATTATGGCCTATCAAATTAAAGCTTGAATGAAGAACATTGGGAATTTACTTAGAATTTCAGGTGTTGGTTTCTATAGTAACATTGACTACTACTGCCTTGCTATCCAATTCAAACTTCATATGATTACTATCCAATTCAAACTTCCTATGATCTCTTCGTTACTCAAAGCAAACTGCACTAAATCTTCTCTGATATAATCATTCTAGTGAACATGCTACTGTTACCTAACATATCAGTGCCACATACTGATAACCTGGAATTTCACAAATGAACCCAAGAATAAATGACAAGGTTATAAGAACAAGGTTAGGTAGTTGCCTGGTGTTCCACCTGGTTTAACTTAAATGTAGACATCCTATTCTTACCCTGTTAGGCAACTCTAAGTGGTTCCTTTCTTTTCTTCAACTACCCATTTTGGTGTTAAAGCTGTACAATCTATTTTTGGGATGTAATCATATCAGTCCTCTTAATGCATCTAACTCAGAATTGCACTCATCTTTGAAAAACAAATCCTGAGAAATCCAATGTTTATGGTATTAACATAAAAGCCATGGAAGCAATAAGGTAGCCATAATATGCTACTCTTGTATGACCAAAAAGGTGCAAAATAACATTTCACCATAGGTTGGTGCAGTGGTAAGCCAAATGCATTCTAATTTGAGTGGTTCAAAATTCGGAAACAACCTTTCTATTAATTAGAGATAGAGTTATGTACTTTTAGACCTTCCCAAATTTCGTAATCAGCAAGACTTTCAATAGATTGTTATTGTTGTTGTATCATGAGTGGTTCAAAATAAACAATCACATTCTACTCTAGTCAAAATTTGTTATTACATTTGAAAATAATTAATGCATGTACAACACAGGATTTTAGCAAATCTATGAATATTAAAAGAACCAAATTATTACTTTTGTCATTAAGAGAGAATCACATGACTTTTGATGATTTTAAATTTGCAAACATTTAATTATAATTAATTGAGTCTTGGATTACTAAAGCATTGACTTTGTTTACCTTAAAATGATAACCAAATTGTGCTTGTGTAGAAAAAGCATATGTTAAATAGCAATATCAAAAATATTAACCAGATTTATTCGTCGTGATAAAATTATAAAATAAAATAAAAATATCTATTAAATAAAGTTTACATCTTTCAAAAATATATAATTATCTTAGTGATAAAATACAAAAGAAAAGCTGCATGCAATAGATACTTTCTGCCGACGCAAAGCTAGGAGCTTTATACACTAAGACAACCCTTTTATCTTAATAGCAAAAATCTATATTTATATTTATATATTTAAATCCTTGAGGCAACACTAACTTATTTTCCATATTTTTCTTCAAAATTTTCCAAATATATAAACCATTATAATACTTGTTAACTATAGTAAAATACTAACCAGGGTTTTGTTTTTAACTTCTTTCCCATAGAAATTAAACGGTCAGTTTTTGGCCTACAAATGTCATTATAAATACGAGACACACATTAAATATATAGGGAAAAAACATCACACAAGGAAAAGTGAAAAACCATCTTTTCCAGGAATCCGTGGTATTAAAAAAAATCTCTGAAGCTAATATATCAATGGCGTCTCTTCAATGCAGCTCTGTTTAAATGGGTAACTTTCATCTTCTTGTATAGACATGGCTATTTTTATGCTATCACTTATATATTTAAGCTGCTATTAAACTATGTTTTGTCAATTTTTGGTAATTTAGCTCCATATTGTACATTGATCACCGATGAAGCGATAACCGTTTGGGGTACTATACAAAAGCACTGGAATTATGGACCCAAAGAAAAAGAACTGGGTTTAGCATTTTAAGAACATATAAATTTCTCTGCTTTTGAAGCCCATTAGAGATGTTTCCTTTGTTTTTTTTTTTTGGTTTTCTGATTGGTGCTGGTGAGGGGTTTCTGTTGTTCAATTGTGAGTTAGGGTTTATCTGTTTTTAGGGATTTTCTGTTTGAAGTACATGATAACTGGAGCTTATATCATGAACTTAGAGAGAAAAGAAGATTGGTAAGATGTCAATGACAGAGTGATTGCACTTGCCACTTGATCACATTGTTCCACCTGAATCTGCTTTGTAAGTTGGTTTTTGTTCTTGTATATGCTTGTCACTGCTCAGCAGTGAGATCATTCTTGCTCAAGGATGATTTATTCCATTACTTTGTCCTTTCTGTTGAAAGATCAAAGTGCATCATATTTCATTCTTTCTGCATTGTAGCAACTATCTGTTTCATGACTCTGTAATTCTATGTGAGTGATAAATGTGCATGGCATTACATTCGTTCTGCAATGTAACACGTGGAAATCTGTTATAATTCTCTTTTATATACTCGTTCTGCTGTAGCACGTGGAAATCTGTTATGATTCTCTTTTGGTGTTCGTTACTGAATTCTCGGACCTTCTTAAATGTTGTCTAGTTGTTTCATTTGATCATTTAATAGGTTTCTGAGAACTTTCTAATTGATAGATGACAAGAAACTTTTATACTTTTTCTATTTTTATTGTTGCTATCCTCGATCAATCGCAGCCGTTAGTGTCCGGCTCAAAGTTGAGGCACTTGTTTCTCTTATTTATGGATATAGTTTCCTTATCTGAATATATTTACTTATGATTTGGCTGCTGATAATTAAATTATTCAAAGAAACACTTCATTAGGACAGCTTGATGGATCTTTTATCTTATTCTATTATTCTATTATTCTTTGTTTTTCTTGTCGTGATGGAGCACTGATCGTTCGGTTGTCTCATGATTTTGTAATCATGAGTGGATCATAAGAGTTGCCTATCGTATTCTTACTTGACAGTTTATATAGATAAAAATGGTAAATGTCCATGGTGTAGTAGTTTGGTATTCTCAAAAAATGTTGTTTGTTAAATGGGTTTTTCCTGAAATTCTTAACTTTCGATATTTGATTGTCTTTGATTAATCATGGTTAACTGCTCAGAGTTCATAACCCTTCTTTCAGAAGATAGATTCCTTATTTTGGTTTCATTTTTTCCTTTGATCAGGGCTTGCATTACTGAAGGCAGCTTCTTGTTGATGCATCATAAAACTTTAATTTGTAGACCCTTGAACTGATATTGGTGGATTGAGTTCTCCTAATAAGCAAAAAGGCTGCCAGTAGTGTGTCATAGTGAAAATGGAAAACAATAAAGAAGAGGCCTTAAAGGCCAAAATAATCGCTGAGAAGAAGTTTTCTGATAAGGACATTGTTGGTGCAAAAAGCTTTGCTTTGAAGGCACAAAACTTGGACCCTGATCTTGATGGTATCGTTCAATTTCTTGCAACTCTTGATGTGTTTATCTCTGCTGAGAAAACATCAACTGGGGATGTAGATTGTTACAAAGTACTTGGTGTTGATCCCTTGGCTGATGATAGCACAATCAAACAACAATACAGGAAATTGTCTCTCCTTCTTCATCCTGATAAAAATAAATCAGTAGGTGCTGACGGGGCTTTTAAGATTTTATCTGCTGCGTGGAGTTTGTTGGCAGATAAAACAAAAAGAATTGCTTATGACCAGAAGCAGAAAATGAAGGATATGCGTCAAAGGTTCCCAGATTGGAGATCATCTGCTACAGATAATCAAAATAGTTTCCCTGAGATCCTCAACAATAACACTTCATATACATGTAGCCCAAATGGTGCTATACATCCAAAGCCTGTTCCTTCTCCTCCTTTTTCCAAGTCCAATACCTTTTGGACAACCTGTGATGCTTGCAAGTTACAGTTTGAGTATCTTAGGATGTATATGAACCACAACCTCCGCTGCGACAACTGTCAGCATCCTTTCCTTGCTGTTGAGGTTCCACCTCCACCTATTCATGGCAGCAACCAATCTGCTTCGGGGGCTTCTTTCATGCAGCCACAAAACTCTAATCCAAATTCAATGGTTGAGAACTCAGATGATAAAAAAAAGAAACCAGTGCCTGTAATAAACATGGGAGCTACAGCTCAGCCTGGCACATTTTCTGATACTGTCAGTTCTCAAAACATACCATCAGCAGTTTTTTCCGCTACTCTACATGACAAATTTAAAAGAAAATATGAAGAAGCATCAACTACTTCCCTTCGAGGGGAAACCTTTCAACTAAAACCTCAGCCTCATAAAAAAAAGGCCACGAGATCAGCTCCTTGTTTCTTAAATCCTGGCTCAAGTTCTGTGCTTAACAGTGAGGGGGTGAAGAAGAAGAAGAGGGATGTTGAAGAGCCAAAAACAGACAAACATGCAAAAGAGAAGACAAATCAGACAGGAAAAAAGAGTGGTTTCAGTACATTGGGTTTTCAAAACGGTGGTTTCGTCGGACAAAGAGGCATTAGCACAAGAGAGTTGTCAC
>JAOQMQ010000006.1:26569160-26581872 GCA_027563845.1 Erythroxylum subrotundum | reverse complement strand
ATAAACTAAGCACGCTAGTTCTAAATGAGATTTCCGAAGATAAAGGACACAGAAAATATGCTAAATCTGTTGATTTTCTTCTCATTCCATTAAAGAAAAAAGGATATGAGTATTGATAAACTAAGCACGCTAGTTCTAAATGAGATTTCCGAAGATAAAGGACACAGAAAATATGCTAAATCTGTTGATTTTTTTCTCATTCCATTATTATTATTATGAATCTTGTAATTTTATAATCATTTTCAATATGTGAGTTTATCCCAAAGGAATAGTTAGGCTTATTATCTAAGCTTGGTACAGTGATTTGAAATTTGGTAAAATATTTGAGTTTAGAGTATGGACTAGTTTTTACGATCAAAGGAGCACGATCACTCTGGTTGCAGTATAACTATGTTCTCTCACAAATCGGTTTCCTCTCTATCTATGCCAACTTTCTAACTTCCATGTGCTAACTTATGTCACCTCAATTTGTGCATCCATACTGTTGTGATTCTCATAGGCAAAATGGATATCCACTTCGTGTCTACATAGATCTTGAGGCTGATAGGAAAAGATCTGGTTTGGAGGATATATTCATTAGCTATCATGCTGAAGATGATGTATAGCAAACTTATGCTGGTGCACTTTCCATAATGGTCGAAAATATCATGTGTCTCCTTGGAAGAACAATGTAAGTGTTAACTGATATTTCATTCTTTTCTTTACGTCACTATTAGTTCCTTTTGTTTTCTAATTAATAATTTCATGTTCAGATAGTTGAACTCAGGGACGGAGGGAGGTGGGGGCCAGTGGTGCACTGGGCCCCCCACCTCCAAAATTATTAAATAATTATATATATATATATACATGTATATATATAAATTAGGACGGGGTTATTTAGAGCTTAGTGGTGTACTGGACCCTCCTAAAATTTAAAAAATTAAATATTTGGACCCCCTATCTTAAATTCCTGGCTCTATCACTGGTTGAACTTACGGTGAATTTTGTTTCCTTATACTATGGACACTCTTGTTTATTGGTCCTCTTCACGATGCCTTACTAAAAGAAATTGCTGCCTCACCATTCATTTGGCAAATGCTTAAACAATGTTGGTGGACTAGACATGGCCCTTTATCTCTATCAAGCATGTGCGAATGATGCCAGTGTAAAGCCAAAATGGTGGGGTCATCTACATTGTGTCATGACTCATGTCTCACTACAAGTTTGTTCTTGCTATTGAAAACACCACGACTGAGAGCTATGTGACTGAAAAGCTATTTTATGGTTTAGACTCTGATGCAGTTCCAATTTATTTTGGCGCACCAAATGTGTGGGATTTTAATATTATCCCTCCTCTTTCCATAAAATCTTAAGCGAAGGGTTGCCTCTCACTAATTATTAGCATCATTGACCAAGAATAAAACAACTATATTTTAACTTTTTGATCCTCTAGGCAATTAACAGACTGATATCTTCAATCAATCTATATGCTACAATCAAATTTAAGGATCCATTAAAGGTCAGGGATTGGAAATGCTTAAACCAATCAACCAATTTTATCGATTTCTTCCTAACTTGGTTATGATTATATCATTACTGAGTCTTAAACAATTTTAGGCATGTCCTCTTTTTCGGTTTTCTATATAATTTTATGGATGATAAATTAAGGGCACTTTAGTATCTGTTGCCTACGTTTGTAGTTTAACTATACTATCATTGTATGCTAGAAAATAGGGAACTTGAGAAGCAGGGTAAACAACTACCCCAAATGTGTTTCATATGGCATTTGAAAGGTTGTTACCATTTTTAAGTTTGTAAAGTAGTTCAAAACTACAATTGTTTGTAAATTCTTCTCAGATTTGGGAATATATAAAATGAGATAAGAAAAAAAACAAACAAACACCAAATTCCTTCGTAATTGTTTATGCACATAACTTTTCCTTAACAACGTGAAAAGCTTACAACTGAATATTAAAGTGGCAGGTGACTGAATAAATGACAACAGAGTTCCAATAAACATAATAATTACATTTGCTTTTTTAACTATTACAGTGTCTCCATTTTTTTTGGTACTTACATCCGACGCCCAAACTATGAAATTGTACGAGGCATACAAAAATAAAGATATCTACACAAATATTAGGTCTTATGACAAATTTGCATTATGCAAATATATTTTTACACATACTTCTTGCGAACAACAATACATCTTCTGAACAAGCTCTTACCCCAAGCCAACACGCAGAACTTGTTTGACATATTTTCTAACAAAAACAAACTTTCATGTGTTTCACAAATATCAAGTACCTATAAGAGATCTTTAATTTGAATATTGATTAAAATGAATTTATACGATTGGCATTACTAAAAACAATAATTGAAATACTTACTTTTGTATTAACGTATTCATAAAAATGTTGACTAATGTTAGGCTTAGCATTTGAAATCCGTAACTTCATCTTCTCTTTATAATTGAGGCAATCAATATTCAAAATTTGAATTATATATGGAAATATAATATTAATTGTAATTGAATCCAATTAAATTATCACATATATCAAATAAGGCTAAAAGCCTAAATTGGGGCTTAACCTTTTTGAGTTTGATTAGTTTGAGACTTAAACTTATAACCTGCTCAATAAAGGGCTAAAATTTCACGAGTCTGCTCAATTTAAGTTTTTTTTTTTATACAGAAATTAGGAAGTGTCATACATGTCATTATAGACAAGTCATTTAGTCTTTAAATACCACGTTAAAAACACATGTGGATTTTCAGAAAACAAAAATTAAATATAAAATCATTTAAAATTTTAACAAAAACCCTAAATTAACATATAATCCCTAAATTTTCACCCTATTTCCAATCACTTCAAGCAACATCGCCTTTTCTCTGCATTTCCCTCCCGCTGCTGATCTCTCGTGAACTGTCCTTATGATTCCTTGGGTAGAGAGATTTGTTCAAAGTCTCAGGTATGTAAGGGATAAAGGAGCTAAACATACATTTCTTTCCTCAGATCTTGAGTGTTCTAACATAGACTTTCCCATTATTCTTTCTGCTTCTCTTGGTGGCAAGAACTGTTGTTAATGGTTAGATGCGTGTGTGTCTATTATTCCAAAGACATTGTCTGTAACTGTATCTGGCATGAAGACAGAAGATAATAACTATACCCAAAATATTTGTTTCTTTTCACCCACCAAACTCAATCATCTTACAATTACACTCATCCCAAAAATAAGCTCAATCACCGTTTTACAATTATAAATGGGAGTTTCGTAGTAGAATCAATAATACTCTGGAATTTATCTGATGATGCAAAGCACAAAGTTAGCAAAGTTTATTGAATGTATTGAGAAGAAAACCAGTATAAACATAACTGAAATAAGAAAAAAAAAAAAAAAAACCTGTTCTTTTCTGCCATACTTTGAAAACGCTTCTGCTATTGACTTGTATGTGCTGGAAAAAGATATACCTGTAGGCAAAACTCCTTAAAAAGTGTTTTAAGTAATTGGCAAAAGAGCTATACAAATTTCAACAACTATAGAACGAAGCACTATAACACAAACACAAAATCGATTTTTGATTCTACATCGAGGACATCGGAATCAAAAACCTAACCAAATTATAAACACATTAACAAATCAATTGATATTTTTTCATTTAAAGCCCCCAAAACTGACCTAAAAAGGGTTTGTTGATAAAGGCGGTGAGTCCATAGCAAAGACGACGACGGAAGGGACAGACAAATCTAAAAGGCCTTTTTTTTTTTCTCTTTTTCTTTTCAAGTAAATAAAAGAAAATGACTAGGTAAATGTTTGAGAGGTAACTGGATGGATATGCAAATATTATACAAATTTAGTATGAAAAATTTAAATGATTTCTTTTTTTTTTCTAAAATCTACGAGGCTTTTGTGTTTTTTTTTACGTGGCTTTTAAAATCTACTTGGCCTCTCTAAATGTGTTTTTTATATATAGAAACGGCACGTGTACGGCATTTTCTAATTTTTGTCCAAAAAAGTTTTAAATTGAGTAGATTCGTAAAATTTTAAACCTTCGTTGAGCAAGTTACAAGTTTAAGTCATAAATTGATCAAACTAAAAAACGTTAGGCCTCAATTTAGGCTTTTAGCCTAACAAATAATATATATTATAGCTATTTTACCATTGAACAAAATGTTTTTTCTTCGTAAAATTGATAATATATCCTTTCAGCTTCTACTACACTATCAAAAGAATGATAAATAGCGCCCTTGAATCTATTAACAACATCTTGACACTCTTCCTATGTGAAATATATACCAGGTATATACCCAACGAAAGGTACATAAATTTTATTTCTACCCATATTTTTTTATCCTGTTACAATATCATCATACAAATATTTAATTATTACCTTAAATGCAGCACTATTGTGATTTCTTTTCACAAATTCACCCAACAAAGAGCTATATCATCAAAATAGAAGACAATGAAATATAGACCTTATAGTAGAACATGAGATGTAATCCAAACAAAAATAACTACATCATCTAGACCTTCTAGCAGAACATCAAACATTATCAGAGGATAAAAGAAGACAATGAAATCTTTAGCAAGAAATAAAAACCTAACTTTCACGTGGCTGACTGTGAAGGGCTAAGGGCATCAAGAAGGGAAAAATGAACTTCTGATAATGCGATGCGAGAAGGGCTGAGGGTAGGGCAAAATGAGCTTTCGGCAATGGGAGAAGTGCTGAGGACGATGACGCTACAGTCTGAAAGTGAAGAGGGTAAGAGCGTCGACCAAAACAAACAAATTTAGGTTATAAAGTGAGAATGAGTAAGAGCAAACCTAGGGATTAGGAATGACAATAGGTAGGACTGAGCCCGTGCCTGCCGATTCGTGGCATCGGCTGGCTGGCCCGTTTTATCATTTTTAAAAATTTTAAAAACGATATTGTTTTTGACAAAATGACATTATTTTGTCTCTTTTGATAAGGCCGCAGGCTGGGCCAAACCGAGTCGAATTACCATCCCTATTAGGGATTTAGGTTACATAGTAAGAGTGAGCGAGAGCAAACTTAGGGATTTAGGTTACAGAGTGAGAACAACGGGGTGAGAGTGAGTGATTTCGTGCATCTGGGAGGAGGGAGGATCGATATATGTGATTTTCTCTTGTTGAAACGACGTCATCTCATTTTTATCATGAAACGACGCTGTTTTAATAATCAAACTCACTTCTGCTAAATACGTTGTCGTGTCTAATTAATGAGGGTCTTCTGACAGATGGTAATATCACGTTAGTAAAGATAATGGTGATACTAACGTTAGGTTAGAATTGAAAAAATAAAAAATTTGGGCATTTTATTGCTATTTTTTAAATTTCGGGTTATAATTGAAAATTTGGCCAAAATTTGGACTTTTTTTTATAATTAACCCTGTAAAAACATAAAAAGAAAGCTACTTATAATTGATGACCCTCTTTTGACTCTTGCAAAGTGACTTTAGGAATCGAAACACGGTGAGTTCTTTATTCATTTATGAAATATAATTAATATGACAATGTCATTTTTTTGTAAATTTATAATTATAACTATGACAATATTATTTTTATTGTAAAAATTAAGAATTATTACAATAAAAATTATTTTTAATGGTGTCTATATTACTTTTAATTCAATTGTAGTTATTATTATTTATTAATAAACATATTTTTATTTATATGATTTAGACTCTTTGTATTTATTATCCTTTTGACTATAGTAATAATAAAATTATAAATTTACTTTAAAAATTTTCTTTAAGTAACGATTGTAATATTTTATCAATTAAACATTGTTATTTATTTTATACATATAATGAGGACACTTAGTGAAAATTAACTTTTTCATAATTGGACTTATTTTTCACAACTTATAATTTAAATTAATTAAAATTTACTAAAATTTTGTACTTTTTATTATATAAATGTTTTTATGATAAAAATGTTAATAGTGTAGTTCTACTTCTACAACTTTTGATGGGGTATATAAAGAATTATGTGATGATTAACTTGTATGAAATAATATATTAAATAATTATTTTGTGACTTTAAAAAACTCAAAAACTATTTTATAAATTTAAAAAAAAAAACTAAAATGATAACCAGTATTAATTGATATCAATACCGTACCGTATTAAAAGTAAATATAATATGGTATAGGTATGATATTCATAAGATTGATGATTGTCGAGCCCATATTGTTGGAAATTTGTCTAACGGTTTTGTTATGTTCGAGTAATTCTCTAACAGCTCACTTTGACCAATTGAGTTCCAAAGGATCTAAGAAAATCCTGTGTTTTCCAACAATAAGGTACAACATCCGTTGCGTACAATTTCCCCCCAAAAAAAGGGGAACCCCATATGCTGTACGCAAGAGTACCAAGGCATCAATGCCCTAAAAACAACTCGCTACAATCTGTAAGGGCAGTTTTCAAAAGATGGCGATCATGTGATTTCAAAAAAAATGTCATTAGTATCAGTATTTCTCATACAGATCTTTATTCAGCATTAAGTGCTTCAAGTTGCTTACGAAGTTCTTCAAGGTCATCAACAGTTGTTGTAGTTGGTACAGCTGCTGGTGAGGTATTTTCAAACTCATCTGCAGTTGGTAGCTCCCTTTTAAGACCTTCGGGAAGAGCATCTGACCAACAATGGACAGATATTAGGAAACTAAACCACGAGATAGAACACCATACAGACACCAAGAAGACGTTGACTACAAATATGGACGCTATTTATAAGAGAAAATGGCATGCCATCCAAGTCCCCTATAGTATCATGCTGTGAAGAGACTATGCCAATTACTGGACAAACTCCGGCAGAAGAACTAAGAATACCTGATGTAGCGCCATCAATCCTTTGTGGGTCACTGTCATCCACAACACTGTACAAACAATTAAAACAAAAGGGGAAATAAGAAACAAGGAAAAACATCTGATCAATCTTCACACTCTTAAACACAAAAATAAGGGGATCAGAGTATTATGTTCTGTTTGCATGCTATAAAAAAGTATACAAATCATTTACCACCGTTTACTCCCCCAATAATACCTAATGTTCCATTCATTATCAGCGTGAAGTGGGCCTTCTGGAACTACTGATGCTGCTGCTTCCAACTTGGCCTTAGCTGCAGCATCCCTAACCGGCTTTGTAAGCATATACTCTTTCTGCACAATGATAACACCTCTTAGTACCAGCTGCGAAACCACATATACCTAGAACATGGATTTGCAGATACCTGACGCTCCAAACAAGCTGCATTGGAACACTGAGGATTGGGCTTCATTTCCATGGTTGGGAAGTAATCTTTAAGAGAATTGTACCCCTGCAACCAGGCAACAAACCAAAAACCTGTGAAAATCAACAGGCAGAGTCCAAGAATACGTAGTATTTAGTATTTACCACTCTAATCTCACAACATAACTAGGCAACAAGGAAGACATTAGCTTAACTCATAAATGTACAGATCAAGGAAGAGTCCGCAAATTTTGGCACACAAAGGTCATCAGAGAGCCTTAGAGAGGGGGAAAACAGAATTTACCAGGTAGGGTGATACATTCCCAAACTGTAATAGAAGCTTAAGGGTATTCTGAACTAAAAGCCCTGCAACCACTCCCTGAACGCAATGCCAGTTACTGTTAGAAAACTAAAATCTAAAATTTAATTAGGATCAATGCACAACTAAAATCTAAAATATTACACCAAATTGAACTTTGTGAAGACACTACCATGGTGGTTGGTAAAGAAGCCGCACAAACCCCTTCACGCTTGAGTGTTCGCTCATCTACTCCAGATGCTACAACCTGAGAAAAGTAAAAGCTGCTTCTTATGTCAATTATCACATAACTAAAGCTTCTCTATTTCATAGAATATAAGCCTTTGGACTAGAAAACTCCGAAACATTTAGTTTACGTCCCTCCAGATCTCCAGCCCCATATTATCTAAACTGTGAATTTTTCATTTGGACCCTTTAACTACTTGACGTTTACTTTTTAGTCAATTTGTCTAATTTTTGTCTACAATGAAAGGCCTGAATATGCACAAAGATTAAAGTGAAATTACACATATATTCCTTCCTTCTGGAGTTTGAACAGCTTCACAAAGTTAATTAATTCTACCCAAAATCTCATTCCAATTCCAGATGAGAAGCATACCAAAGGAGGAGCACATGCAAAACAGGCAGTTTCTCCTGGAACCAATAGTTGAATGTGACCTGAGACAGCATCCTCAGATACCCCTGCCAACAACTTTCTTTTAAATTTATTTCAAATACACCAATGAGGTGGACTCATTACAGAAAAGTATACAAGATAGGCAAATATCAGACAACAGACTACAAGTAAAAACTATTAGTTGACTTAAAGTGTGCCATTTTTTAATTATCATGCCAGAAAATCTGACAAAGGTCATGATACAGGATATTATGATACGCAAACATTACAGAAAGAACTGGAATATAATATAATCTGTCCAATTTATTTTTATCAAGCAAATTGGACCCACAAAGAATAGAAAAAAAAAAGAGAACGTATTATAGCAGTTGAGAAAAGTGTTGGTTACCAGATTCCATCCATATTTGATTCAACTCATTGCAAGCCTGGAAAACAATAGTAGAGTGAGCCAGGAAACATAAAATATATAATTTCTGCAAACTGGCAAAGAAATCAGACCAATATTAAAACTTAACTAACCAGAAAGATACAATAGAAGATGATGAATATGTAAAATGTTCACGAGCCAACATATAAAATAAAATCCCAAGAAATCTCAGGGTCACGCTCTGTATTACCTGGTTAACAGCCATCCTGGCTTCATAATTATCTACACAACTCAAAACAAGATCAACTCCGCTGCCTTCTTTGCTTGGGCGAAATGCCTTACTTTTTAAACTTGACATGAAGGTATCAAAACCTTGCACTGTTGTTATGTTAAGTGTATAGCTCTGAGCAATAAAAAATACATCAGAATGAAGTAGAATATATAATCAAATAGGAAAATTTCTCCAACTCTTGCAAATTAGTTATAGACATAAACATAGTGGCCAAAATACTGATATAACCGTAAGTTACTGCAGTACCACCAATTATATGCAAACAATCTTACTGAATGGCAAGGTTTTGACAACAACAGATAAGGAAAGAGAAAACCATAAGCAATACCAACTCCCTTCTCCCTCTCCTCTTAATCAACCCCTCCTGCAAAAAAATATATATATATAAATACTGAAATCAAAGGGTAACTTGCCTCAAGAGCAACATCTGGATTTATGTCTGAAAGGGTCTGAACAGCAGCATCAGTCTTTGTCATGCCAACCTATCAAGTGAAAGTCTATTAGTGAACATGGAAGATCTTAAGATTCATATTCACAATCAAAATCCAATTTTTTGCCTAAAATTTTGCAGCTCCAATCTGCACTACTAAGAAGAGAAGCAATGTGTATGAAAAATAAGCTCCTGTCTAACTTTTTGATCCTCGTTATGTCCAACAATGATTATTGACAAAAGGAAAAAAAACCAACTCTAGAGACCTGCTCAGGGCGGAAAAAAAGCCTATTCATGTTAGCTAACTCCACTTTGTCATAATCGTACAACAAAAGACGACCTATGCCACACCTTGTTAGCATTTCAGCCGCAACACTGCCAACGCCCCCAATCCCCTGAAGTAACAAGAAAATGATCAGTTTTCATTAATCAAATTCCTCACCAGAAGTTATTGGGAAATAGTCCCATAGAGTTGAGAGATAAATGCACATCAAAGGTCCATGCAAGACAGCTATTTGGTGATAATCTCTGTCGTACTCCCAAAAGGCGTATTATCAACAAAAAAAAAATGCTTTGAATAACAATATGTTATAGCCTATCATATGTGCTTTCAAGAAAATAGCTTTATCAAAAACCCAGTAGTTTGATTTGTAGTCTTAGATTAAAATTCGGTCGCATCTCAGAGATGACAAAGTCACCTTATGCAGTTATAACCTGACATGGCTCGTCACAAAGATATCTAATTTCTTTTAGAAAGAAAATCTCAAATTTCACAATTTTAAGTACCAATTGAACATGTGAATACATGTCACCAAGTGGACACTCATGCATCATGACACATAGAACTACCCGACAAGTCTAATTTTGACACACTAAACGAAATTAATGAGGAGGAGATAAATACAGACAACAATGGCAACTGAGAATTCCCGTATTCTCTCATAGTTCTCAACAATTCCCATTCTCTGAAGCGCCATTAGCCTACTATAAGGATTGGTATCGACCACCTCAGCACTCATATCCTGTGAAACGTAAGTCAATTCCGGCACAATCTTGACCACAATAACCAGTTTAAGACTGACAAAACACTGTGACATGGAGTGGATGAAGATAGAAACAAGACCTTCACTTTAGAACGCCGAGCAGGTGCCTCGTTAGCCAGATTTGTGACATAATCCACTCGCAATCGCATCTAGAGCAGAATACAAAAACAAGTACCGATTAGAAAAGGAGAACTCATCCAAATTTTCCTTTGAAAAACTAAATTTCACTTCTTTAAAGAAAATTGTCCCATTTCAACATCCTCAAGCACTGCGAACACGACCTACTGCAATTGCTAATATCACAAACTTAAAATTCACTCTATAACAACCACACTCTCCTCATAACTCAAGCAACAATAACAAAGAGGGAAAAAAAAAAAGGAAAAAAAGCTTCTGTTTCAAATCCGAACCAATGCATGCCGATCAAAATCAATGAAAAGAAGAACAAAATCCTAGATTCTTAATCACAGTTGAATAAAAAAGGAATCAGGGCCATTTAATTGAAAGAGAAAACCTTATCGATGGAAGCATGAAGTGAGGAATCAGGAAGCGATCGCTTGAGAGTTTCGAGGTCTTTGAGCAACTCTAGCAATTCCACCTCCATCTTTGCTTCTCTCTTCTTGAAATGCCAAAAATCTGGAGCAAGTACACAATCAGAAAACACTAAATCGATATATCACTGCCGATCTTCTCTTCTAATTACTCGAGTCTTCACTTCAGTACTTCACGCACGTTACGCTTCATTTTCATTTCCTTTCTCTTTCCATGTTCGTTGATTCTTACAAAGGTTTAGTTAAACTGGGCCTGGAATGGGCTTCATAGAGACCGCACATCATTTCACGTTTGGATTCATATCTCACCCTCAGCCCAATCCACAGGCCGTCATTTTAGTATGAGTGCGATTTTTTTACTAATACACGTTTTAAAAATAATTAGAAGAATACACTTCTTGACATGGAGTAGATAATTACAAGAATAGTTTGAATATAAAAAATAACTTAAATGCAAATTTGAATTCCATACAGTTCATGTAAAGATCAATTTGACTTTAACTTTATCAATAGTCGAACATATTAACTGTCTTAAATATCTTATATTTAGTAAAGGAGAAATTAAAAATAAATAAATAACGCTTAATCTCCGTTTTCTTATGCACTTGAGTTCATTTTTAATATAAAAAATTTGTATATTATAACTATTAAACATATGATATTTTACATTTTTTTAGAAAAGTTTCTGATGATTAAAAATATATCTTAAAATTGAAAATTTAAGGACTTGATTTAAAATATAAATTAAATTCATATTCAAATGAGTCTAAAGCTAAAGTAAAGAAAATGTAAGTATCACAAATGTATTTTTTTTAGTTTTTTTAAATTCACCATTATATGCAAAAGGGGAAAATAATAACAATAACAACATTTAGTATAAATCCTACTGCTCCACGAGTTCTCGGGAAGTTTAATAATACGCAGCCTTATCCCTAACTAGTATAGAGGTTGTTTCTACATGACCCACATGAAAAGAGAAAAGGGGGAAAATAAAACAATATAAATTTTAATATGAGAAATAATATAATTTCTAATTTGTGCAAATTATTTGAAATCACCTTTAGTTAGAAAATTCACCTTTTAAAGTCAAATAATTATTTTCTAGGGTCATATATCTAAATTGTGAATTTTTCTAATATATTTTCACTTTATTTTTATTTTATAAAATGCAGCTAGTGGAGGAGCTTTGATAAATAAAACATCGTAAGTGACCAAACTATTGATTTCAAATATGGCCGAAAATTCTCAACATTTTGGAACAATGATAGATAGAGTTGTTAAGTGTATGAATGAAAGGTAAGTAATACTAACTTAAAAGATAAAATTTTATATTTAACCGCTCTAGCTCGTTATATGGATGTAGGTTATACAATCGACATGAGTTTGTGAAATATACTCATTCCCTAGGCATCCTACAGATATGTACCCCATATTGCAACAAGAATCCTAAGAAGCTAATGCAATAGGGGGATTTCTTGGTCAACTTTAACGGAAATATGACCCTTATTCTAATCATAAATTTAGATATGAAAATCAAAGAGAGAAATAAAGATACCAAGTTCATAATTTTAATATGTAACCTTAACCACCTACACATGCTCATTCTCAATCTTTAAATTCATGTATGTCTTTAGATGAAATTGTTAAGGCACTTACTACTAATACTCAATAATTTCTGTTAGACCCCGCTTCCGGAGCCCAACTGTCCCGGGGTATGAGCCCTGCTAAGACTCATTCCCGAGACACTGGCCCTGACTGGTATACTGAAAGTGAGACTGTTGGATCCCGACTCGGAGCACAACTGACTGGGACATACTTCTTGAACATTTACTTAACTTTGATCTCTCTTGTCCTAGTGCCA
>JAOQMQ010000006.1:26539764-26561092 GCA_027563845.1 Erythroxylum subrotundum | reverse complement strand
TAGCCTTTTTCTTTCTCTTTTCTCCTCTTCTCTCCTTTCTCACGAAACTTCTCCTCTCCCTCTCCAATTTCGTAACTCCCTCCAAATGCAAGACACAACCTTCTTTTCTTCTAGTTTTTCCTCCTTTTATACCTCCAATTTCACTTAAGCCCAATTGCCTTTAAGCCCAAATAACTCTTAAGTTCATTTAAGTTCAAGACACAAACTCTTCTTTCTAAACCTCCACTTAAGCCCAAAGCCCAAATCACCTAACTCTTTTAATTCCATTTAATTCATACTAACTTGTACCACCTAACATAATTAATGCTACCATACTATTTTATGTCAACTTAAATTAATTCATCAAGACCTCTAATTAATCAAATCAAGCTTATTATAAAAAAAATTCAGGGGCCAACAGATTGGACCCTTATTTGTGATGTTTATGACTTTGGACACTTTGAGCGAGGGTTGGTTTATTGGTGATGCTTGGCTCTCTGCAGTCTCTTTGGATTAAAAGAGCCTTACGACTACATGAGTATAGGAGCATGGCTGGGTCGTTGGTGATGCATAGCTCCCTGCATCCATTCGAGGTTTAAAGTTGTGAGGGCTTACCCTTGGACATTAGGGTCCTACAGATATTCTTCCCAACAATTTATTTGTGTTATTGATGTGTATGTATTTTGATATTCATGCATAACTGTGCATAACATTGGGTATCGTAGGACGATGTGAGCTTACTCAGCGAGATCTGACTCCCTTCAACTTTTTCTTTTTTTCAGGTCAACTACCACCAACTTTGCAATTGTGACCACTGTCACATGTCCGCTGCGGCCTACCTACGTTTGTGTATGTTTTTTCTTTAGTTTCATTTATCTTGTATTGTAGCGTCCGTAGTGATAAGATTTTATGAGTTGTAAAACTTCTTTCTGACGCACACTATTGTTATTGTATTGTATGGACTTGCTGCGTTCTTGGGATTTGAATTTATTTTGTCATTAATGGTAGGCTTACGTGTGATCTGGGATTTCGAACCTTTGGTCCTACGTGTCGGTCACGGGCTCGTTTCGAATCGTGACACCATCTGCATTAGTGCTTAATAGCAGTGACACACTTTAACCATTTCCACCAGAGCACCAACCTCAATAGTCCACACCAAATCCCGCTAACTTAGAATACTAAATTCCAAGTTGCACAAGTAGTTCCACAAGTGATCTAACTCCACTATAACCACACTCTACTAGCTTTAATGAGAATTCGCAAACAATCTATACAATGTCTGTAAAGTGTTTGAACTATCAATTTTATGCACTATTGTAGTTTTTATTTCTAATTTATTTATTTTATTGATTAATATTAGTTGTTTTTATTTTAGTTATTAATTGGTTGTTCTAATTATTGTCTAGGATTAGTTTTTCTTATTCATAGTTGTCATAGCTATGAAAAAACGAAAGGCACCACCAGGACAGTGGCAAGAACTAACTCTATGACGAATTTAATCAACACACCTCTATGTCTACCTACAATATAATGCATTTCATTTTTAATGCCTATAATTTAGGGGAGTATTCTAACCTTTGACTTATTTCATAAGATTATTTTATTGAACGTGAACATTTTATGCATATATTACGGACAATATATGATTTAGGTGTGGAGGAGAGTTATGATCAAATAAATCTTTATCTTTCTTTAAAAAAGATATGTGATTTGTGCTTAAACTCATGAATACTACGATTCATATGTTGATTATTGCTTGTGACTGCTTAAAATTTTCTGAGTATTCTTTAGAAATAATCCCTAAGTTAGGATACATTTTTGGTTTAAATTTTCATGTATGAGAGAGACGAGCATAATTATTATTTTCATTAAATTAAAGTATCCCATTGGTTTTATTGAATGAAAATATGCAATACCTTATGCATTTTAACAACCATAGGAGCTTTTAAGCCTAAAGACAATTCATCACATTTGTGCTCATATTCTTTTCTTTGTGGCGTGTGTTATCAAACATAACTTATTTATGCTAGAACTTACTTTTGAATACATTTTAAGAACATATTATTGTTGAATTTATGCATGAAGATGATAGGGACATTTAGCATAACTATTTTTGACCTAGAAAAGTCTGCCTTAGTTGTTACTTATAGAGAACTAATTTGAACTTTGACCTTTCTTTTCTTGCATGTTAACCTTGTTATAAGCCACTTTTACCCTTCTTTTGTTGATGCCCTTAATAATTTTGAGCTCATAAATTGAATGAGTTATATAAAGCTTATTTGCATAAGATTTTGACTATTTCCATAAAAAGTCAATTAATTGATTCAAGTTGCATTGTTTTATTTTTTATTTTTACTTTTTATAGAATGGGGGAGAAGTATAGTAAAAAGAAAGAAAAGAAATCTCCTCTTTGATTTTCTTGTTAAAAAATGATAGGTGGTTGAAAGGATGATATTTGAATCAATTGAATTTTAGCACTGATTTGAGTTAAAACATGTGTGGATAAGTTTGTGTGATTTTCTTTAATTTTTTTAACCTAAAAACTTCTTTTTGCTATACCTTTGCCTAAACCACATTACAACAACTCTCATTAAGTCCCTTTAATTTATGCATTAAATTCATTTTTGCTAAGTGGTGGGTATATGATTCATGAGCAAACTTATAGAAATAACTCGTTATGCTTTGATTTGAGAGCTAAATGAACCCTAAATACTTTAAATGTACATAACGAAATATATGAGAGGGTGTAAGTTTTGTTTCATTTGATTTTGATGGAATTGATGAGATGTTATATTTTCATTTTTAAAATGGGTCCTATAAGTGCTTCTTCTCTCAATTGATATTTTATCTTAAACCTTTAATGTGTATTAGCTTTTGTAATATTTCTAGATAACACAAAGAAGATGAGAGGTTGTTATAAGGATAACTGATGTATTAAATTGATGAATACTTAAGGACAAGCATGGGTATGGTGTGAGGAAAATTGATAAGATGTGATGTGATTTAGTTATGTTAATTGGCATTATCTCTTTTATTTTAGATTGATTTTGGTGCTTAATTAATATAATTAATATTTATTTTATTTTAAGAGGTGACAAGTAGAGATTAGCTCAAATTTGAGCATTATTTATTAAAACCATGAACTTAAAAAAAAAGATGACAAATTATTGCAGTTGATAAGGTAAGATAACGCCTAAAACCAGATTTACTCCAAGAGTTTCATTTCATTTAGAAGACTTATTCTCATCTTTATTGTATAGGGATTTATATTTTTTTAGAAGATAATCTCTGGAATATTGAAAAAGGTTAGTTTTATGTAGGAAAGAAGAGGAGAAAAAATGTTACACACACCATCTTCATAATTCTCTTTTCGTTTTTCTTTGTGTTTTCTCTTCATCTTTCAACTTTTCTTCTATTTTTGTGGTTGACCTAAGCCTTGAGTGGTTAAGTCCAAGTGTTATGATTCAGGAGGATTGAAAACTCTAGTTATAATCTTTTGAGGTTTTGTTTCAAATATGGATTTTATTTTAATTTAAGTATTTCTTGTTTTATGTTTTTTTATTTCATAAGTAATCAATATTTATTAATCTAACAAACTATTTGCTGTTGATTATTCTATAGCTATCCATGAATTCAATGATCCATAATTGTCATGAATGATTGGAATAAGTAACAAATAAGTTATTTATCAATTTGCATAGTCAACTTATGACAAACAAGAAAATAGTTGCAGCTATCTAAATTATTTAATTTAGGCTCTGGTCTTTTCATTAAGTTTATTAATATCATTAATTGATATGGCATATTATCATACCCAATCAATTTATAGTAAGTTTTGGTTTGAATACTAGGTTTGAACTAATTAATTTACCCTAATAGGTTTCGGACTAACTGCTTAAAATTTGAAAATTATTCTTTTTACATAAATAATCAAAGTTACAATTAGATGATATCTTTCCCTTGAATCAGAGTTAAGCACCATTGAATTTCTCACTTTAATATTTATTTGATTTATTTTGATTCCTTGTTAAATTTTTCGTTTATTAGTTAATTAATCATAAATCTCCCATTTTATTTTATTAATTGAAATTAAGAAATTAGTGTTTAGTTATCTTGGGATTTGACCTAGTTCTACAACTACTACAAGAGTTTAGCGATTGAAATTAACTTTGAAGGTTTCAACAACCTATTCAGTCACTCATGGTATATAAATAAAAGGAGACTCTTTTATTGATAAATGAGTGAATAAGTTTTGTTACGATGTTTCTATATCTCTAAAAACCTTCTACTAACGTTGGTTTTAGAATACTTGTATTGAAAGTATTTTTATAAAAATAAAAAATCATATATTGCAAAGATCAGACAAACCTATTAACGTTGTAATACAATTCCAACTCTTCACATATATCAATTCAACAAAAAACCATCAACATCCATATTTCTAGTCATACACTAAACATCTAATTTTGCATCCTCTATTTGTACTATGAAATTGACAGAAATAAAGTCTTCCCAAGACCCCAACAAAAAAATGTCTTTGTTTGATAAGAAAATGCATAACTCTGGTACACATCATAGGATCTATATATAGTTGGAACTTGGCTCTCTCGTATTGGCAGTTCATTAAAGAAGCAAAGAACTTCAATTTTTTTTTAAAAAAAATAAAAGTTATCATTAATAAAGGAGTAGAATTACAAAAATGGTGTCCAAAAGGAGACTACGTGAACAACATCTATATAGAGTGGAGAAACGCCAACTCTCTCTAATCCAAATAACTATAAGAAAACGCATGATTTAACCCATCATATTCCAATTTCATTTTGCAAAATGGGTAAAAACCCACACAGTATTTGAAGGCTCCATAATATACCCAATTAGGGATTGGAACCTCCATAGGTTTTGCTGGCTGCACCATTCCTTCCTTTTCTAATAAAAATATCCAAGGTAAGAGTGATTCATTCTAATTACACACATCTTCTTATGGTTTATTTAGTCGTTAATCTTCATCTGATAGGTCTGGTTATTGCTTAATGATCACAACAACTATAAGGAAACATTGTATGATGGGTCTACTTCTTTCCAGCAAATAGCTTAACTTAAGGTTTCATCTATTTTAATCTTGCACTTGATCCCATCGTATAGATTGTTCATTTACATTTTGTAAGATAACTTGAATAATTACCTCTTAGATAGTTCCTTATTTTAGAACTTTCTAAGATTCCTCTCCTTTTATAACTCCTAAGAAGTTATGGCTAGGACGAGCACGTGCTGCTTCTAGAGATGATTGGAAACATGTGCAACAATTATCTTGTTAATAGCCTCACGGAAAGTATTATAATGCTCATTCCATGAATAGTTTTCTTTTAGTTTACACCAAATTGAATTAGAGAGAGAGTAAAAAAAAAAAAGATGATCCTCGTTTCATTATCCTCTTTGTATAAGATATGGATCCCAATTAGATTCAAAAAGTGTAGTATGTCCATTGTAGTAATTATGTCCTTGACTATTAGCCAAAGTAAGAAAGTTGAATTAGGTCTTAGAATGTTATTCCAGATAACCCAGGATATCTCTTGTTCACTACTACACAACCATTTCCTATAAGCCTTGCTTGAAAATCTCTCAATAGGCATATCGAGCCATTGGTCGTAATCCTAAAGGTAAGAATCAAGGGAATATGTAGGGATGGCAACGGGGCGGGTATGTCATCCCTCGTACCCACCCCATGAACTCGCCCCCACCCCCATACCCGCTCTCATACATACTGAATTTAACATAAAAGAAACGAGTAAACAGATATTATAAATTGATAGTTAGTACAAATCCAAGTGTGAATTAAAAAAAAAAGACAACAAATTAAAATAAAGACAACTATGTA
The DNA here is from genome assembly GCA_027563845.1 of Erythroxylum subrotundum. Taxonomy (NCBI): domain Eukaryota; kingdom Viridiplantae; phylum Streptophyta; class Magnoliopsida; order Malpighiales; family Erythroxylaceae; genus Erythroxylum; species Erythroxylum subrotundum. Next base: position 26,555,238 of record JAOQMQ010000006.1, on the reverse strand, counting down.
ACGGGTAAACGGGTATGGGGGGTGGTATCTCCATACCCGCCCCGATACTCGACGGGTATTTTTGTTAACCCCCATACCCGCCCCACAGGTAAAAATTTGCTCCCCATACTCGCCCCCGTTCAGGTAATTTTATCGGGTACCCATCGGGTTCGGGTACAATTGTTATCCCTAGGAATATGAGGGTTTCAGGTAAGGATAGCAACGGGTAGGGTTCTGTTCGGGTATTACTCTACCTATATATATATTCATTTTTTATGACTCAACTCATATCCATATCCATCAATTTTTACGATTTACTACCCATATCCAAATCCATTGGATTGTTCGAGTTTTTGGATATCTATCCGGTTGTATAGCACATAAAAATATAAAATCTAAATAGAAAATATAAAGAGCAGATTTTTGCGAACGCTCCAAATAAAATTTACTTTAATAATAATAAATCAAGATTTTGATTTGTATGTCTTAAAAAATCATAAAATTGGAAAAATAAAAATCATAATGTATAGTGCAAAGACAACATATATTTTTCACAATCAAGAACTGGAACAAAGACTGAAATATCCAAAGCTTCAAATTGTCTTTACGTGAACTCCACAACATTCAAAACTCTATCTCCATATCATTTGCATTATTATTGTCCTATAAGAAAATAAAATATAATAAACAAGTTGAGGACTGAGGAGTAAAGTGAGGATTTTAAAGTTGTTTCTTCTAAAAAAATATTAATATTTTATTATATTTAACTATAAATATTCAAGAAAAAACAAAAAAATAGAGTTAATAAAAAACGGGTAGGATATGGGTATCCATCGGTTCGGATTATCACTAGACCTATATTCAAATCCATATCCACAGCCATTTTTCAGCATCCATTTAAAATCTATTTTTAAGCCTCCATGTTTATTTGTTCGGGTCGAGTAGTGTAAATATTAATCTGGTGGAAAACTTACTGTCATCCCTAATTTTAAGTGTTGTATTGCCTATAAAAATTGCACCACTAGTTTTGGCTAATAAGTGCAACAACCTTAGCCTTGTAAGTTATCTATAAGAGAGTTAAAATTACATCTAGGTTTTAGAATAGGAGACCATAGCCTGTCCAGTTGTCATGCAATAAAAACGTTGAGTTCCCATTTCTTATTTTGCAACATACTAAATTTGTCACCTCCTCCCTGAACTTTAAAAGTTGATTAAGCAACCAAAAGAAAGTTGGTCTTGTAGATAGAGTCCATAGAATGTTTCCTTTCAAAAAGTAACTATGAAGTCATCTTATCGAAAGGGAATTTTTGTCTCAAAGAACTCTAAAAAGTCTTTTGATTAAAAAGACTTTATTGGTTACTTTGATAGATTCTCAAAACTCCTTTCTCTTTATCCGGACATGATAAAGGCATATACCTATCAAAAGGTTGTGCTCTTTTGCTATTGAATTGGCATTAAAGTGGCTCCTCACTTTACTTCGGGTTTGTATAACCTCTCTTTCGCGCATTAAAGTGGCTCCTCACTTTACTTCGGGTTTGTATAAACTCTCTTTCGCTTAATAGATAATTTATAAACGATTACATTCACTTAAAAATCATCGATATACACTTAGTGATTACTGATTACAGTTAAGGGTTGTTGTATTATTAGAAAAATATGAAAGAAAGAAGAGAATAAAAAGGTTTATACGATTGGATAAGAATGAATCTCATAAAAGGCCCAACAACAAGTGGCCCGTGAAGTGGAGGCCTACGAATATCCACCACTAACCAAACCCTATTTATAAACAAACCAAAATTTTGAGAAAAGAAGATAAAATTGGTAACCTTATCTCCACTTTTGGTCACAGTCCAAATCAAATCTCTGCATATAGATTCTAAGTGGAACCCACAAGCGAAAAGAGATTCAAATTCGCCATCAATTTGAACACATGACATGCTCATGTCACACAACTTGCACCATTGCCCTTAACCCCACAGAGAAGAGAGATTGAGAGCTATGTTTTGCAGACAATTTTTCCTTTGGGAGACTTTTGTGAATTTTAGTTTGATACGCTACAACCCCCCACCCCATGTCATACCCGCATGAGCACATCATATGGGTCGGGAGTGGTAGTGCTCACGCTTTGTTCTCTCAATTGCCATTTAGGTTTGTATCATTCATTGAATATCCACAAACCTCGCTCTCCACGTACCATCCAAATATCGGACCACCCTCATTACTATCTTGCATTAATTGTCAAGTATATAGGTATATACCACAAACCCTAAGCTACTTTAAAGATACTATTAAGATATATTTATCTTTTAAACAAGTGAATGACACAATTTTGTGGTGTTACTATTTTTTAAAAATTAGTAAAAGTAAGTTTTATTGAATTATTTTAACATAGATTATTATTGAAGTAGGATCAAAATATTGCTTATCAATTTATGGAATTTATTAAAAAAGGAGTTATCCAAAAGAAAAAGTGAATGAATCATTTTCTGGCGATAAGATTCTCCAATTGTTTCGAAAACATTAGCTACTCCTTCGATTGGAAGTGAGAATTTTCATCACAAGCAACGTTTGTCAACCTTGCTGTCCCTGTTTGTTCCTGTCAACTCCTTGGTTAACAAATTTTAAGGAGGAAGGAGACATCCTTATTAGTCATAAATGTGACATATTACATTTAGTTGTATATTTCCAGATTGATTTTGATCGGATTGAGTTTGACCCTTTCCAAAACACTGATTCAAGACTTGTCCTCTCCAATAATTCCAATTCTTGCCTCTCAAGGGATCCAACTTTGTATATATCCTTATCATGTCCTCTACCTGCAAAGACGAATTGTTCAAGATAGCTTCCCACGCATCTAGTGTCCGCCCTTCTTGTGGTTATATACCTAGAGTGCGACATTCATGGAGATTTCTACTTTTCCTGCAGCTTCATATCATCATAAAAAACAAATCACATTACGTCAATTGCAGATTATAGAATTACCCCCATGGCTCCACTAACCTATGTTGGAAATAGAAGGCTTATGTTGTAAACTAGGAACTGTTATAATGTGTAACTTATAAGATACTATAATATCTAATGAATGGAATGAGAATTATAGCAACCAAGTCCTGGATATAATGATGAATCAAAAAAAAATTATGAAAATTTAAATGCGGAAATATCCTTTAAATATAGATACAACATAACTTTTTTTATATAGTGATATGTCGTTACTCGTGAACGTAGCTTTAAATAATTGGAGTGAACCACATAAATTTGTGTGATTTACAATTGATTGTTTTGTTTCTTCTTCTTTTTTTTTTTTTTTTTTTGCTTAATTTCTATAATAAATTATTTTTTATCTTTTCAAATTTCACCTTCCTTCTATTTTTGCGATTTAAAAAGAATGCATGAGAAATATTATTTTAGAATTGCTTTTTTTCTTTTGTAAATACTTAACCTTTTAGTTCAAATGGCAATACCACTAAGTATTTTACCTTTTCTATCCTAGAATTTAAATTGAATTTAAATAAAAATTTTACTTTTTATTTAAGAAAACAATGGCAATTAATAACACAATTTCTCAATATAATATCATGAAATAAATTCTTTAAAATTCTCAAGTAGTAAGAAGGTTACATTTTTAAAATTTTGGATACACGAAAGGTCATATGAATTGAATGTATTATTTAGCACACATTAAAATATAAATTTATCGTTTTATATCAACTATAGGATGGATCTTCTGCTTAAAGAGCAAGTTAGTTTAGTACTCATTCTTCACTATAGTTTCTAATTGTTTTTCGACATATATGCGAGTGTTTTCTCTCCATACGTACTCAATAATGCAAAAAGTTGAAAAGGTGATGTTCCGATCCATGCCCATCTGCTATCAAATACTACCTAGACCTCAACTAATTTAGACCTATCTTTCTCTCGAATCTGATCACATGTCCTCTTTTGCCTGACTCCTTATGGCACAACATGGGTAAAACGAAAGGAGTGCCACTAAAAATCATGACCCTGAATTGTGCCAGCTCCAAGTGACCCCGCATGCATGGTGTCTCCTACTAGTTTTGCTTTGGTAGGGTTTCAATATCCATCCATTGTTTCCATATCAAAAGCTTCTGACCCTTTTCATTTCCCTCCACCATCTAAGCATTCCTCCTGGTCTCGTACCCGAACAACAGCAACAAAAGTTGTTTTTATCGGTTTTGGCAATTCTTAAACACCCAGCAATCCATTCCCTTTTCCTTTTCTTTTTTTTTTTTTTAAATCTCTTTTGCCGTCCACTACTCGTTCGGACTTTTCTTATTCGTTTAACATGTGAAAGTCTATTATTGAATTGTTCTGTAATTATGTCTCCGTCCAAGTTGTAATCACATTCTCACATGCACAGTTTCGTCTTAGATCATCCCCATCTCTCTCTTACATAAATATATAATTGTCGTTTTCATTCTTGCTTGAGTTCCAGGTCAACAACACGAGTTTCTGGCCATGCATAATTTTGTATTATTAGTAGTGCACGACCATATGTTTCAGGATTTTTTTTTACGGTGCTTACATTATTACGTAGATACGTTGAATTATGTATAAATTAGTTATTTTAGTTAAAACATTAGAAACCAATAATAGGTCAATATTTGTTTCTCATCAATATAGCGTCGGAATTCTAATAAAGCCTTTCCACTTCATGAGATTACTATGAAATTAAGCTTGGATCAACTATTGCTAAAATGATTAGAATTAGTCATTTAGATAGTTGACCCTTATTACTTATAAATCTTTTAATATTTTTATGTTTAATCAATATAAGATACTCTGATACTTCCCCTCAAGTATAATTGGGATTGGACATCTCATTGTCATTTGAAATAAATACAGTGATAACCGGACCAAACTATCGGTTCTGATACCATATTAAAATTGAGCTTAATTCAATTATTTTCAAAATGTCTAGTCATTTAAATAATTGACCTTATTATTTATAAACCTTTTAATATTTTAATGCTTATTCCATATAAAATACTCTAATAACTACAAGAATAAAGGGGAAAAAGTTCATGCATGCTTTATTCAATATTATTTCGCTTGGGGCTAGTGACCGACCAAAGCCTAGGAGTTACATAGGGGAAATAAAAAAAGGGGAAAAAAACTATAATTGAGTGATGGAACCTTGCTTGTGATAATGGTTAATTCCAAAGTTACTACCTTGATATACATAGAAAAAATAAAATTAAAAAAGAAGATAAGATTATTACAAAATACCTTCTTAGAACATGGATTGTCATGATGTCTTTCACATCTGGGACAGAGAAGATCTTGTCCCTATCTTTATCAGTTCGGACTTAATTAATCATTGCGTTAAACTCATCTACTTTTGTAGAATAAGTTAATTAATATCGATCTTATCAAAAACAATGGTTGAGGTCATAAGTGAGATTAAAGTGTAGAAGACCAAAACTTAATTAAAAGATTTAAGTGACACGCAACAGGAACATGAAGTGACGAACAACACAAAGACTTTTATGAAGGGTTTTGTATTGTTGTCTGATCAATGTACGAAGGAATGAACTGGCTAACAGCGTGCTTCTGTGGGTGCCCTTTGAAGCAAGTTGAAGAGAGAAAAGCGACCTTTGGCGTTAGATTTCATAATAACTTATGTTGTTAGGTATCAATGCACGATGTTTGTACCAATCAACTTACCATAAGTACACGAAATTATTAACTTGGAATGATGAGGTGTTTGAGATTTGACTCTCAGATATCGTTTCACATTAAAAAAGTATTTGAACGGAGAGTTAGACTATTGACAAAACGAAAAAGGAGATAAATTCATGCTTTATCTTGTGTTGAAAGGACAAAATATATCAATTCAATTCCTATGTTTTGTGATGAATAAGTTTTCGAGCCAAACTTTTAATTTTCAATGCTTTCAAAATTTGTCGGTAAGTTAAAACGATAAGATAAGAAATTTAAGATTTAAATAATTTAATTAGTATTATAAAATTGGTTAAATATTGAATATAATTAAATAATTTAAAAAGATTATTGTTACCCATAAAAAATTTAAAGTTTAATTATAAAGGAGACTATTAAATGAAAATTAATAAATTTATTTTGAATTATAAAAACTTATTAGATTATAAAAATTGACCGATTAATTAATAAACTAATTATTTTTAATAATAAAAATTGTTAAACTATATCAAAACAAAAAATTTAACAAATACATAGTTTTCACAGTTAAAAAATTGATAATTATAGTTTGCAAAGTAGGCTTCAAAGTACTAACTCAAACTTGGGAACTTTTATGCTAGGTCAATTTTGAGTTAAAGTTACTTTCAAATACCAATGTCTAGGTTTTAATATATATTTTTGGTAACACGTCAAGTCATTAGTATAATAACTTTGGCTTGGTCTTTATATAATAGTTTGTTGTATTAGCCTAGTTGTTTCATTGTATTAAGGGGTCTCTGTAGCAGACTTCTTTTGTATGTTAACTCCTTAATTTATTAATATATTTTTTAATTTTTTTAAAAAACTTTATTTTGGATATTATAATTGTTTGCTCTAAAAAAGCTAATTAGAAGTTTATTCATATTCATAATTCAAAGTGCATAAGAAGGCTAGAATCATCCCATTAAGGGAATGTTGAATTGATACTCTAATGCCATATCTTCAGTGAAATTTGTTGGAAGTTAGTTTATAATCATGATTAAGAATTTATAATATCAAAAAACATTATTTGTAGCACCTTTAGTATAAATTTATTTTTATCTGTACAATATAAAAGTTATAAAAATATTTTTTACATTTATAAATTTCTTAATAAGCATTTTAATTTTTCTCAATCAAAATTTTAGTATCTTTTTAAAAAATTAATTTAATGGGATTTAATCTCAATTTAGAATAAGACAATCCCTTTTTTAAAAAATTTTAATATTCTAAAAATTATTGTTGTGTAGTGAAAAAAATGAAATTTCTTCGACTTTCATCTAAGAGCTATATTTCTTAAATTTAATCATCAACGATGGCTTACATAACTGACAAGATAGCATCTTTTGTAATTTTCATACACTTGATTAGAAGTTAGAATTTTAAACCCCAACTTCGAACTCTGAATTCTTGGAATGGATCAAGTAGAATTTTACAAGCTAATTGGAAAGTACGCGCATCGATCATTGTCAGTAATCTCTAAGGGCTTACTTGCAGCACTGGAACATCAGAACATGAAACATATTATTCACAACTTGCTTGTCATTTAGCGAGGAATAGCCACATATCTTCTTCCACTGAAACCCGTCACATCATTCAATGGTAGATTTTCCCCCCACCAGCAGATTTCTTGGCAGACAAGGAAGAAAACAGATTTAAGAGCCTAGTACAAATTACACTGCATAAGCAGGAAAAGTGATTGCCTGATTGGATTAACTGGCGATCGAAAGTTAATTATAATTTAGAGATAGCGATCCACTTTAGGCTGTTGTTAATGTCTTGTGTTAGTGGCCGCGGAAGTAATGACATCAATTAAGTAAATAAAGAAAAATAGTAGAAGGATACAAAACTTTACGTGAAAAACTCGAATCGGGAGAAAAACCCACTAAATGAATAGGGTCCGAAATATGCACTATATTAATGGAGAAAAAACTACAACTAGTTTTCTCTCTCACACGCAATCTCTATAATTAATGAAGAGTACACAAATATGATTTTGTAAAGGACCCCAAGAGGATATTTATATAATAGTATAACCTTATGGTAGAAAGCTTACATAAAGTAGGAATTTGAAAATAGTGTCATGTATAAAAGAAAAGAAAACCTACACAAAGTAAGAACCTGTGTTAATCTAAATCGAGTAGAAATCTTGAAGGCATGGACGTAGCTATATGGGGGTTACTGGTGCAGTGGGCTCCCCAAAAATTTAAAAAATTAAATATTATATATATATATACATATATAAGGATGAAGTTATTTGAGGGCTAGTAGTATATTGAGTCCCCAAAATTTAAAAAAAATAAATATTTGAGTCCTTCTATTATAAATTTCTGGCTCCGTCACTGCTTGAAGGCTCAATCATTATCGCTAATATATGAATGTAGTAAAATGTCAATTGCACTATGTACTAGTTACGAATTTAATTCCAATGATGCACATAATTTTTCATAATTATTAAATTGAAGTATTTTATGAGTCATCCAACCACAGTCAATTTTAGAAACATATAAAATATCAGCAAGCCACAAATGTTACATGTGTCCTATATATATATATATATAAATATATAGGCTAGGGAAGTATGGTGTAAGGTGGCAGCAAATGCAGCATTCATTTTCTAACTAGAGCCAAAACAGTTCATCTCCTTTTGGTGATAATGAAAAGGATTTATGTTCCACCAACTCCACATCTTCAGACCTTATCCACAACTTTTCAACACTTCCAGACTCATTATCCATTTCAGCAAGTGTTCAATGAAACGATTTTATCTAAACCCTTTGGTTTGAAGTTCTTGTCCCTACACTACACACAATATAAATATCTTACAATTAAGGGTTAGCTTAATTCCCAATACTTACTAACTCGACCTCAAGCTCGACCCACAACTTGTGTTCCAACTTGCACACTATGCGTGAAGACTATTAAATTATAAACAAAACTATGAGCCTGCAGCCACAGCCATTATGGTTACCTACCTTGTTTTAGCTTTCCCTATACCCAAAATTTTATTTAATCATCCCATCCCATCCCTTAAGTAAATCAAACCTAATTCAGTGTTCGCTATCATGCGTACACGTTAGCCTTCCATCCATTACAGGTGTTAACTATAAATATTTCCCGTACAATTACATCAGTCATTTACAACTTAAGATTAAAGTCTGATCCCTCTCTTTTCGTTAGTTCAAATCAATCTTAAACAAATCGTGAGATATTAAAGAATGGTTGTGGGAATAAGCGCACCTTTATCATGTGTGTCGAGGAACATATAAGTTGTTCCAATAAAGCAACTCGAATTCAGTCATTTGCGTTTTAAGGTACTTTGTGTAAAACCGGAGACGTTGATCATAAAAAATAAAGCGTTCCCACTTTCACAAGACATGCGTATAAGCAGTTGGATTATTGCCTTTCGGGGTACAGAAATGGAAACGGATAAAGAAGAAAAAAGGTGTGAAGATGAAGGGAACTCGTTTGGTTCAGATTAGTGCATTGACTGAGTGCATTGACTGGGTGTTGGCGTTGGGCCCAAGTATAGAATTCACGTATAGTAGTATATTTTTTGTTATCCCCGATGTATTTTAGGCGGGTCTCAATTATGAGAAGACACTTTTAAGTCATTTACACCTAAACTAATCTTTGCTCAAGCCGGATAGGTCCCTTGTGAGAGATAAAGTTCTGATCCTAAATTTTAAACGACTGCATATATGAAAAGGGTTCGGATTTGCGACCTTACTTAAACTAGGAGCTAGGAGAGCCCTGCCTTGGGGTTACGTATAGTAGTAGTATTTTCACATAATACGAAGGGAGAAAAAGGAAACAAAAGCAGTGGGTGGGATTCTCTAGGAGAAATGCCAGATTTGGTAAATAGTCGTTTGAACTGTTTTGCCACAGTCTATGCATACAATGGAGCCCATTTTGTAGGCAACAAACCCAACCACTCGTGTGAACCGAAGACACAAGAGGCGGGGGACAAACAATTACCCCTTTCTTAATATTCTGGGATACATGAGTGTTGCACCAAATTTTAAAATAATTTAATTTTAAAAATAAAGAGGACTGTAAGTATTATTTTTTATAAAAGAGGTCAATAAAAAATTACTCTCCATTTTGTAGGTGTTGGGAAAAAGTTATCAATTGTAAGTAATATTTTTTTTTATTTTACAAAGAAATTATTTTTATAACTGAAATATGTGAACTTCTGGTCGTAAAGTAGTAAGTGTAACAACTATTTATATGTCTATTAAATAAATTTTGAGTGCATATAAAATTTTTAATTTTGATATTCAAAATAAATTATTTTGTAAAATTAACAATTCAAAATTAAATTATTAAAGTACCTAACATAATAGTAATCTCACTTTTTTATCTTTAAAAATATGTTAAGAATCTTTATCAAAAATTGAATTCAAGACCCCCAATATTTGGAAGCCATTTAACTAACCTTTTATATTTCTTGAAATGAGGTATTTAAAATAAATAATTTAACTAATTGATGATATAAAATATAATTATAAAATACATTTAAATGAGTATTTAAAAATGCCCTAAAGGGGTGTGACTCTATGGTTGAGAGCGGGGCTTGGCTTCAGTTAGATTCCAGGTTCGATTCCATGCTAGTGCCTTTTGTAAGAGCTTGGGGCAACCGGGTTTTTACCTGTAGGTGGAGAACTAGTTGGGCCCTTGATGATGAGATGCGTCCGCTTGACCCGCCTGTGAGGTGGTGCGTCAGTTGGATTCTCGAAAAGGTGTGCTCGCTTGGCCCACCGCAGGGTTTCCTCGAATCTAAAAAAAGGTATTTAAAAATGATCATGATTATCATCATCACACCCTGAAGTCCCGCAGTGAAATGAGGCCTAGAGAGGTCTGATAATACGCAACCTTACTCCTACATAATAAAGAGACTGTTTCCGATAAACCTACATCCAAATATAACAGGATAATAGCGACGCAGGTTTAAAAAATAAATAAGTAAAAACTGGCACGAAAAAAAAACATACATACTTGATGGTCTGACCTTGTTAATGATATAGAATCAAATTAAATTTCAATTCGATACCTCCAACACTTAGGAAGTATTAAAGAAAATTTGGGCGATCCATCTAAACGACCTTTAAGAAGAAAATTTTAATTTCGTCTCTAAAACACATTTAAAACAACAACAGCAAGTAACACGCGTACCTGAGCACTTAATTTGTCTTTACTCCTAGCCTTATGCAAAATTGCATGACCTAGGCCTGCCGTTAGGGCCACTTTGACCAATAACACGCCTTGGTGGGATCACTGTCAATATTACAAGGCTAAGCACTAGAAAAACAGACCCAACAACAAATTGAATAATTACTACTTAATTTTAATATTAATTCAGATTTGGAGAAAATAAAATATTAAATAATCACATGGTGGCGAGTTTAGGGTTTGCACAGATTTGATAATTATATTATTAGTTATTTGGTCCCACTAATCGAAGCCCACTTCGGCACATATGCATATAAAAAGTCCCCATTCTTCAACAAAAGGACGTGTTGGAGAAGCAGGGACGCAGGCATTGAAGAGCACCTGTTTGTTTCTGTTTAAAAGGAACCAGACATGGCCACATCTATTCGATGTTAGCTGAGTTTCAACGTTACTGAAGAAGGAGGAGAAAAGGCGTGATGGGTTACAGAAAAAGGCAAAGACTCTGCAGCAAGATATCTGGAGAAAAACTCGACTCTGATCCTTTCGATGAGTTGCCTGACGACATCGTCGTTTGCATTCTCTGCAAGCTCAGCTGCTCGGCTTCTTGCCCCTCTGACCTCATCAATGTCTTCTTGACGTACGTACACTCACACTCTTATACATGTATGTAAACTTCTATGCATGGATTTGGTTTTCATGTTTAATCGGTTAACAGATGCAGAAGATTGAATCGTTTAGGCATGCATCCGCAAGTTCTATCCAAAGCTAGTCCCAACACATTTGCTATCAAAGCCAAGAACTGGTCGGAATCTGCTCACCGGTTTTTTAAACAGAGTGTCGCCGCCGGCAACACAGAAGCTTGTTTCACTCTGGGCATGGTCAGTCCAACGTTTTCTTTTTAATCCCGAGTTATTTTCCTGGAAACTAATCAATACCCAGAATTTATATTCATCGAAGTTTTTGTCTTTGTACAGATCCGATTTTATTGCTTACAGAACAGAGGGAATGGAGCTTCCCTCATGGCCAAAGCCGCTATTAAGTCCCATGCGCCGGCGTTGTACTCTCTAGCCGTTATCCAGTTCAACGGCAGCGGCGGCTCCAAAAACGACAAGGATCTCCGTGCCGGAGTCGCGTTGTGCGCACGCGCAGCGTTTCTCGGCCACATCGACGCGCTCCGAGAGCTGGGTCATTGCTTGCAAGACGGTTACGGAGTCCCTCAAAGCGTCGCCGAGGGGCGTCGGTTGCTAGTCCAAGCCAACGCGCGGGAGCTTGCGTCGTCGTTACTCGCCGTCTCAACGTCCCTCCGCATCAACGGCAACAACAACCACCGACTCCATTACGCGACATGCCTTATGATGAGTAACGGCGTCGGGTGTCCTTTACTTAGTGACTTCGGGTGCAATGTCCCGGCCCGAGAGGTGCATCCCGCGAACCGATTCTTGAGGGAATGGTTCGGGTCGGGTCATGGGGTATTGGATCCGGGTTTAAGGTTGTGCTCGCACCCGGGGTGCGGGCGGCCGGAGACTAGACCTCATGAGTTCCGGCGGTGCTCGGTATGTGGGACTGTGAACTATTGCTCACGGGGGTGTCAGGCACTTGACTGGAAGCTGAAGCATAAGATGGAGTGTTCCCCGATGGAGCAGTGGCATCCCGACGGTGAGAATGTGGTCATCGCCGATTGACAGGGACTAATAGAAGCAAGCTAGGAGTAAGTAAAAAGAGAAACAAAAATTCAAAACCTTACTATTTTCTTGGTAGTAGTACTTAAATTAAATCCCCTTCTTTCCTAATTATTTGTTTTTTTTTTTTGGTAAATTTGTATATATTGCAAGAGATTTTTACTGTTTAGAGAATCTTTCTTCCTAACCACGTTGTTTTGCCACCTATCTTTTAGGAATCAGTAAATCCCCTACTTAATTGACTAATTACCCAGTCAAATTTGACCTAAACCCTTTTAACATTTTCTAATTAACTCATGTGAAATTGACTTACAATACATATGGAGCCCTAATTTTTGTACCTGAAGATGGAAGCGGGTAGAGCGTGGGACCGACCCGGTAAATGTAACTGTTGATTAGTAATGAATGTATTCTGAAAGTGGTTGGTGATACGCACTTCTTTGGACTTCCATAACCACCTCTTGTTCGTATTATCTCCCAATCAAGAAGGCGGGCCACTGATCAATATAGATAACGACACTTCCAAAGCAATTATTATACTAATCAATTTAGATAGTAAGGGAAAAACAGTTTCCATTTTAATTCAGTAATAATAAATATATTTTTATTTTGTTTTTAAAATTTTAAAATTACAGAAAATACGTGTCTTTTACTTTTGGTGGTATCGTTTATTTCTTTATTTTTGATTAGCCGACCAAGTGTTTTAGAAGGATTCTAACTGTGAAAAGGCGTCTTTAAATCATCCACTCAAATTAATTTTCGCTTATATCGGGTCAGCCCGTAAAGGATAAAGCGGGTGGTATTTGTTTATTGATATAAAGCAATCAAATTGTGTCTTTTTCACTTGACTGATTTTGTCCTACATCCGTTTGAAGTATTAAGTTACATTTTAGATTAATTCCATTTGTATGACTAACTCGTTCTGTCATTGTAGTCTCAATAAATGCTGCCCCCTCTTAATTTTTAACATTAGACTATCACGTTTCAATTTATTTTAATAATTTTTATTAGTAAAAATTAATTAATTTTTAATTTTTGTAAATTAATAAATTAAAATAAATTAATTAATTTTATTTCATATTTTAACTAAATTTTAAAATTTTTTAAGACGTGACTTCTTAAGAATTTTTAAAGGAATTTACAACTTTTTATATCATTTCTATTTAATATGTAATTTTTAAATATTATATAAATTATATAATATTATAATGGAGGATGGCATTTGGTGGTGGTCACTTTCGCATCAAGTCTCGAACGGGGCAGAAATTGCAGGAGGATAGCAAAAGCTCGAGGATCTTTCAGCTCTATCAAACACGAAACGACAAGACGTCGTTCTCGTCAATATGAGTTGGTTTGTAAGGGCATCAATTCGATTGATCGAAATTGGAGACAGACCTTAGCCTGCTCTTTCCTCGGTCTTGAAGTTGTTAAATGGCGACAAAAGAGTATGAGGAAGCCGTGATGTTCAAAAACTATGCCATCAGTAACAATACTTTTTTAAAATTTTATTGCTAAGTTTTTCTTAAAACTATATTTTGAGAAGATTAATTATCACTAAATTATCAAGTTTTTCTTAAATTATGACAGTTTGTTAATTTAACCTAATATATCAAAAATTAGATTAAAAGTTAAACAAGAGATTTAAAATTTAAAAGATTAAATCGGTTTTAAAAATATTATAAAATATATTGAACTTTAAATAAAATTAAAAATATAAAATATGATTAAAAAATATTAACTTTTTTTTATAAATCAGTAATTAAATAAATAATAAAGGAAAGTATTTACATAACTTGAGAGAGCATGGACACTCATTTCAATGTGATTAAAATATGATTAAAAATATTAACTTTACCTATTGAAAAATTTGAAATTTAACTGAAGAAAAAAACTGTTAAATGAAATTAATTAATTTATTTTAATTTATAATAACTTAAATAACTTATTAATTTTCAAATTTGATCAATTAAGTAATAAATTAATCAATTTTTAACAGCAAAAATTATTAAAATATATTTAATCAAAAGATTAAAAATTAAATTAAAAAATTAAATATTTTAAAACTTTTACTGTTAAATCGTACAAACTATTTGTTTTTTATCGCTGGAATATGTATTACTTCCAAGGTGGATAAACTAAGAAGATTTTATATCCTGCTTCAGAAGACTTTGCCTAACAAAAAATAATAAAAAAAGAGTTTACGACAAAATAATTAGAAATCAAGGAAGCTTCTGGGACGTACTTTTGCGACTAATGTTACTTGGTTAGTTCATCTGAAACCATCAAAGTCCAACTCTTTGTGTTTTACAAGAAGTCCCCAGGTTTTTACCAAGCTTCCCAACTGGTTTCAAAGTCCAACTCTTTGTGTTTTACAACAAGTCCCCAGGTTTTTACCAAGCTTCCCAACTTGTACTGTTGGACTAGATTGATATCTAACAGACGTTTAGCTACCCCTTTCTCAATTTATCGCGATGTTGAAACAATGGTTCAAATTGTCCTTATGTATGTAACTGTTTAAAATTTTGAAGTTAAAATTTTGTCTCTTGTAAAGAACCTGTCCGATTTGAGCGAGGATTAATCTAAGTGTAGATGACTTAAATGTGTTTTTCTATAATTGAGACCTTCCTAAGACACCTCGAAAGAGAAAAAAAAGAGATCTCCCTCAATTTATGTGAAAAAGATTTGTTATTATTATTTTTTAAACATTGTACTTATATGTTTTAAATAAATTATTTTATAATTTTAATTTACATAATGAGACCATTTTTACTAGTTTGATTGTGAACTTTAATACAAAATGCATATACTTTAATTATCTTCTTCTTGTCTCCTTTAAATAAATTCCAAATTGGTTCTGCCTGGTTCTATTGAGGCCGGACGTTGCCGTTGGGATCCATGAGATACTGGGATTTAGACTTGAAGACACCTGCAAAACAAATAAAGC
>JAOQMQ010000006.1:26466401-26477691 GCA_027563845.1 Erythroxylum subrotundum | reverse complement strand
ATTTGGGAAGACTTGGTTATAAGACTTAGCTACTGCCCCCAGGCCCCACCTAATCCCATACAAATAAAACAAACGTCACGTAATGTAATTATACATTACCAACTTGGCAAGTTGTCTTTAATCTGTTCATTGAATAAATTACGGGATCGATTAGAAGACCAATCCCTTGTCGCTTTCCATACTATTAGATCTAAGTAATCTCGGATTCTAGTGCAAATTCTCTAGGAATATGTTCCTTATTTCTAGTTCTATTTTAAATTTGTGTATATTATAATTAATTGTATTGAATTATTATATTTTTAATTAAAAATATATATAACATATGAGTCATATAATATTTGAATAATGTTAAAGATAATAAGTGATAATTTAAATTTTTAAATAAAAATTAAATCACAAAAACTAATCTATTTTATATTAAAATTATATTTTAAAATGAATACAATTGCCTTAATGACAATTACAATTATAATTGTAATCACAAATTTTATTATTATTATTATCTATTAGAATTATATTTGCACAACTTATAATTACATATTCACAGTGTCAATGTACTCGGTAGTTTCGGTGGAAATTAACTATTTATCCAAGAATTGATTTCGCTTTTCTAAACAGATTTTAATGTTGGATAATAAAATTTTATGAATATAACAACAATTTAATAAAAATCTCGCTGAAACGTGAGATTTGAAGATGTTGAATAATTCACAGCTCTACTTTTAATTAATAGAGTGACTTAGTCCAAATTATCTATGTGAAGAAAAAATAATACCCATACTAATCAAGCTACGAAGGAAAAAAAGAAGAAGCTCAGACTAAAAATATTACATATTTACAAATTTAGGGTAACTGTAATAAGAAAAAATTAAAAGAATTATTAGAACTACAAGAATCTCTTTACGAGAAATTCTTAATCTGTAATTTAATACGTCAAAGTTTTTTATTATTTGTCACGTACTTGGTAAGTTTCAATATTATTATATAATTTTTGACCATCTTTTTCAATTTCTCTTTTTTTCTTTCTTTACGGTCTTTAATTACAATTTTCTTACATTTTCTTATAGGAGTGTGCGAGTGTCTGATCTTAATATGTATAAACTTTGTCTTTCTTAATTTGTCAATAATATTAAATTTTACGGGTAAAAGCATAAAATTAAATGCAGGTTTCTGTGGAATTGTTAATATTAGAAGCCGATTCCTTACGTAACGTACAATTAAAAAAAAAAAAAAAGAAATTCCACAGATAACAGAAAACAACGTTCACGCCTTGGACCGATTCTTCCAAAGGCCATAGGCTTGACCGATCAAATTTTGGAAGGAAGCAGGAAGTCCAAAGATAAGATGGGCGTATGGTATGATTTTACAAGCGAATCATCCAAGTAGGTTAGGTCTCCTTCAGTCCTCCTCAAACTTTCGTTTTTCTTTTATTTTTTTTTTAGTTTATTGTTTTGTGGACTCATTTTAATAGTTGAATAAAAAATAAAAATAAATATTTAGTTTGGAAGAGGAAAATGAGAGTAATAAAGGTCAGGAAGGGTTGCTAGATCTTGCTAACTTGGCTTTGTTTTGTCTGTTTTGTGGAGGTTGGGTTCGACGATCGCACATGTTGCTTCTCTGGGGCCAATCAATCAGTTAAACCAGGTACGAAACTTCCTCACCGTCAGTCAGTCAAATTAAATCATTGATTAGTTTATGGGAGTAATTAGATTTAAGGTATAAAATCGAAGTAAACAGACAGAGACAAAGCAAAAAATTCCTAAGACTAATTCAAAACGTATCCAAGCAGGGCTTGAGTGGAGTGAAGCTGACATACTCTTACCATTTCTTTCTAGTACTACTCTCCTCCATCCAACTTAATCGTATTCATACTAACTGTTTTGCGCAAACCAACAGCTGTTGCACAAAGATAATTAAATTTAATTTAAAAATTAAATCAATTAAATTGAATTACTTGATATGTAATAAATTTTAAGTCCGGACTAAATATCGTTGACTTGTAGCAAATTACATATTTATCCAGGAACGCTTTTTGTTAGAGATTCAATGCTTACGGCTTCAAATAGGAGTAGCCGGCAAGTTCTGGAACAAAAGATTATATGTCCGAATGAGATAATAATTTCGTTAGTATTATCTTGGAAAGCTTCTTGATGCCCAGGCCCCCTTCTCCTCCTTCCGCAACATCAAACTACTCCAATCTCTGTCCCTCAAATTCTCCCACTGCCAAAAGCTCTTGTTCGTCGGAATCGGAGGACATGGCCGCCACCACCAGTCTCGGCGGCGCCGACGATCGGGTGATGGCCACGGCTCAGCAGATCGTCAAGAGCCTCAACACTACTAAGAACGTTCGCGAAGACATGCTGTTGATCTTCTCGAGTTTCGATAACCGCTTGTCGAACATCACCGATTTGATTAAACAGGACTCGAATTCACTGTCTCGACTAGAGGAGGCGGAGAGGATCATCTCCCGATGGGACTCCGCCTCCCACCACTCCGCTCCCGCGTGGGAGGACTCGCCGGAGGAGACGGCCGAGTTCTTGGCCGCCGTCGATGAGGTACTGAACTTGTTGGATGACTTGTCGATTCAGCCTGATAAAGAGACCTTGGACCGAGCTGAGATCGCCGTACAAGTCGCTATGTCGAGGTTGGAGGAGGAGTTTCGTCACATATTGATTAGTAATACTGTTCCTCTCGATGCCGAGCGATTGTACGGATCGATTAGGCGGCGTTCGTTGTCTTTTGTGGGTAACGATGGTGAGATTGAAGAGGAATTTGATAGTTTTGGGGAGATAGACTGTGAGAGTACTTGTTTTCATGTGCGAGGAGCGAGTTTGTGTGATGATGTGTGTGTTGATTTGATACATATTGGAGCAGTTGAGGAGTTGAAAGAGATTGCGGAGCGGATGATTCGATCTGGGTATGAGAAGGAGTGTGTACAGGTTTATAGTAACGTTAGGAGAGATGCTTTGGATGAGTGTTTGCAGATTTTGGGAGTTGAGAAGCTGAGCATAGAAGACGTGCAGAAGATCGATTGGAAATTGTTGGATGAGAAAATGAGGAAGTGGGTTCAGGCTCTGAAGGTTACTATCAAGGTGCTTTTGTCTGGAGAGAAGAGACTTTGTGAGCAGATCTTTGATGCGTCTGATTCGGCAAAGGAAATCTGTTTTAATGAGACTGCTAAAGGGTGTGTGATGCAGTTGTTGAATTTTGGCGAGGCAGTGGCTATTGCGAGGAGGTCATCGGAGAAGCTCTTTAGGATTTTGGATATGTACGATGCTTTGCTGGATGTTCTTCCTGATTTGCAGTTGATGATTACTGATGAATTTGTGTGTAGTGAGGCTAAGGGGGTACTTGCTGGGTTGGGAGAAGCTGCAATAGGGACTTTTGCGGAGTTTGAAAATGCTGTGCAGAGTGAAACCTCTAGAAAGCCTATGCTGGGTGGGGAGATCCATCCTCTTACACGTTATGTCATGAATTATGTGAAATTGATTGTAGATTACAATGAGACCCTCAATTCTCTTTTGGAGGGGGATGAGGATGAATCCCATGCTTTGCCGAACGATGATGGTGATTTGGCGGGTATGACTCCCGTGGCAAGGAGGTTGATGGCCCTGCTCGCCACTTTGGAGTCTAATATTGAGGAGAAGTCGAAATTTTATGAGTATGGAATGCAATATATATTCTTGATGAATAATATCCTGTACATAGTGCAGAAAGTCAAGGACTCAGATCTTATTAAGCTTTTGGGAGACCAGTGGGTTCGCAAGCGCAGAGGCCAGATACGCCAATATGCTAATGCTTATCTTAGAGCTGCCTGGAGTAAATCTTTGGCTTGTCTGAAGGATGAAGGGATTGGCGGGAGCGTCAGTAATGTCTCCAAAGCGGCTTTGAAGGAAAGGTTCAAGAATTTTAATGCTTGTTTTGAAGAAATCTATAGGGTTCAGACAGGTTGGAAAGTCCCAGATCCTCAGCTTCGTGAAGAGCTGCGAATATCTATATCTGACAAAGTATTACCAGCTTACCGTGCATTTGTGGGGAGGTTTGGGAGTCAGTTAGAAAGTGGAAAACATGCTGGGAAATACATGAAGTATACACCAGAGGATTTAGAAAATTATCTATTACATTTGTTTGAAGGAGTACCTCTTGTTCTTCACCACTTAAGAAGAAAGAGTACATAGAATACAGAACTCTTGTAACAGGTAAGCTTGCTTTTGCAAGGATTAGAGGACAGAGTTCACCTAAAGCTTGCTTTTGCAAGGATTAGAGGACAAAGTTCACCTAAAGCTTGCTTTTGCAAGGATTAGAGGACAGAGTTCACCTAATTTATGTATCTTGATAATATGCTTTAATGTTGATAATGTTGATGTTTTAAAGACAGTTATCTGTGAAACAGTGAAAGCTACATCTTTTACATGTGATTTGGGTTCTGTACATGTATTATAGACAATAGTTTCTGCTTGTGGATTATGTCCCGGTTCATGTATTTTATTTTCATGAATCACATTCAGCATCGAAGTAAATTGTGGTGCACATTTATAATTTGAGAACTTATTCATTGGTATAACATGCTTTATTTTGCATTCAATTACGTCGCATTTATTTATCAAATTTCCTTAAATAGTTTTGGGTTTCTACAGTTTGGTGCCCCGAATGTAGGATTGACAGTAGGAGATATATTCTGTTTTCAATTGATTTCTTTGGTTTCCGCAGAGTTTTCTCATTGTGACAATTTGAGTAGTAGTATTGTAAGATACTCCAATCCATCTTGACTTCAACATGTCTTGAGAGGTCTTCAAAATGATTGAGAAATCCATTGCAACGTTATGGAGATTCTTTTAAACAAAATGTAGAAAAACTGTCGGAGAAGATTGAATGCAGTAACTTGGTGCTTAGTGAGGTCTCCTACAAGAAAATAAACAGTTGATTGAGTGATGAATCAAGCATAGGGTTTGAAAACAATTCCATGTCAAGAGACGAAGTATCCATTGGTGGAATGTGTTAGGCTTCTTAAACTTCATAGGGATCAGATGATGAGAATTCTATTTCCTCAGAGGTAAAGGGGATTTGATTTGGTGGGATAATTGAAGTTCTTAATATCATACTTGAGAAATTAACATACGGATCAAGGAACGCATCAACCCTAATTTGAAGCATTGCTATTTAGATGCCACTAATTGTGGGTAAGGATTCTCTTATAATTGCGTTTTAGTGAAACAAGTTTAAGCTACCTGCGTATATTTCAGTTTGGTTCCTTCCTTTCTAATTTGTTGCATAATGGTCATGGATTCTTGCTCATATATTTTGTCGGAAATCCAAGACCATTGAAATACTTTGTTTCATTTCTGTTATATGTTCATTTGGTTTGACTGATGGATCTAATAGATATTAGGTTATTGAGAATGGTTATACTTGTCGAAATTCAAATGCTTTGAAGTATGATTATGATACCTGGATAACCTTTCGCTATGAATGGGATTCCAAAGCTTCAAAAGTGCTGAGGCATTTGCTGATGAGAGAATCATTGCAACCATCGTGGCACATTTACTGAATGTTGTGTAGCCTACTAGCGTTTGTTACAAGGTGGTGTTCTACCCTGTTATTACTTCTTAATATGAGTGATGAAGGCTGTTAAATCAGTTGGAAAAATTCAAGTGAGTTGGTCCCATCTTGTCATTTCTGTTTCACTGATGTTTGTAGCTGGGCTATTCAGTTGGATAAATCGGCAGGACAACCTGTCTGAGTGTACAAAAGCTTCGGTTTCATATCCCCCAGGTGCTTGATCTCCTTAAAACCCATGGGAGTATGTTTCATATGAAACTCTAAGAAACGGAAATACTGTTTGGTTTACACTCAACACTCCCTTTTATTGCTATCTTTTGTCGAGTTCAGATTCCCTGTTTAATATTATGGTGTCTTATTATGTTCAATAAATCTCAGTCATTTATTTATGTTGGTCCCGTATGGATCTTACGTAGGTTCCGCAAAATAAATTGCTGAAATTTATAAGACAGAGTAATATTGGATAGAAAATCTAAATTGTTTTTGTCAAGGCGAAGGAAACTAGTGTTGACGAAATTAAGAATTTGTACCTACAATCGAGTGACGTTTGAATTTGGATCGACTCGATGCTAAATCTTCGGATAAGTATGGCTTTGGTCTCTGATTAGACAGATTTAGTCTTGGTTCAGATGCTAGATCCTTTTGTCGACTAATTATAAGACTATCAAATAAGCCAACGTCTGGTTAAGGTTACTGTTTTGATCTCGTCTTAGCTTCAAATTTTGCAAAATATGAACCGCCGAGCAAGTTAATAGAAAGCATATTCCTTGCCTGCTTCTGGTTTGTCCTACGCCTAAAATCAAAAAGGGTAAGAATACCAAACATATGACCAAACAACGTGCTGTGCCTTCTATTTCATTACAAAGGATCAGATTCAGATGGCCAAGAGACGGGGTTGTGCTTATATTGTATTTTCACCGTCTATCGTCTTCCTCATCTCGAGACAAGAGATATATGTATCGTATTTCTATGAATTTTCCTCGAAAGTCTTAAAGAGGCAATTTGATTTTTTTTTAGTTTGAGATTTTTTTTTTTGCGAGGTGTCTTAAGAAGGTCTTAATTATAGGAAGACACCTTTAAGCTATTCATTCTCAGATTAATCCTTGCCCGAACCAGATAGGTCCCTTGTAGGAGACAAATTCTAACCCCAAATTTTAAACGGCTGCATACATGAGGATGATTTAAACCGTGATCATATTTAAGTCAGGAGAGTCATTTACTAACTCACCTGCACCTGAGTTTAGTCTTGAGTTTTAAATTTATTAAGGGTTTGATAACAACTATAACCAATTTATATTACCAATTTATTAAGGAATAGAAGAATTTATCTTTTGCATTAATGATCAATCCAAACTAAAATTATACATTGGACTAAATGTTTGCTGCAAACTGAATTCTTTATTCTTAACGCTTAACAAGGCATGGTTGAGTACAACTCCTTATTTTTTGACTCCAGCACATGCTCGGTACATGAAGATTAAAGGTGAACCAACAGGACAGAGAGAAAAGGTAAACTAATTACAAAGGAGGCTCACCTATGTTACAATCAAGTCTATCTACCGAGTGCCAGACAACATCTGGATTATTTGCCAAAACCATGAAATCATTAGTTCATAAGCAATGACCAGATACTGTTGTTGACACCTCTTAAACTCTGCTATTGGAGGGTAGGGGCAGAAACCCATCAAAGAAATCACCAAAGTAACCACGAGGCTCATGTACCAACCTTGAGATGATATCCCTTAGAGTGACCACCCCTTCCAGGTTCCCAGCATCGTCTACAACATACACCCGATGAATTCTTTTGGAGTCTAGCTTCAAAATCAACTCTTTCATAGTATCACGTCTCGTACACGTGACCATTCCATTAACAATAGGCGAGGTTTCCTCATGTTCCTTCAAGTAGCTTCTAACTGCTGTCAAAAAGTTCTTGGCTGTGATAGACCTGACAAAATGCTGAAAACTGAGTGCTTGGAAAGGAAAAGGTTGGTACAAGTGATGCATTTCATTCAGACACAACTACAGTAAATTTATTTGTTGGTGCCAAATCCAAAGACATCAAGCAACTGAAGTGAAGATAGACTACATTAAGTAATTTCTTTAGTTTGATTGACGAGCTTTGTTAAGAAAATGAATGTTGACCTGAAAGTTTTTTTAAGACTTGGCCCCCCTAAAAAATTCAGTAGCCAAAAGTGTAACCAGAATTCAAATATGAGCCAAAATTCATAAAAACAGAGTGAAACACAAATTACAGAATAGGTGGATAATCAAGATGGTTCCTCGTGCAAAACACGCCTAGTTCCAGTGCTGCCAATGAATCCATCTGAGATATACAAGTTCCAACGCTATTGACCTTTCCAAGAACAGGTAATCAATTGAAGGCAGCTCCCAAATACCAGCCATGTTATCAATTTTTGATATTAGTCGTTATGTTTAATATGCTATGCAAGGTCCTCAAAGACCTTCAACATGAAGCATGGAACATTACAGAGTTGAGTGCCAAATGAAGCACAATGTTCCACAGAAACTGCATACCTATATTCACGGTAGATCTCAGGTGCAGTCAAAAGAAACTGAACATCTATTAAACTTATGTTGCCCACTGTCTTTCCGGTTTCCTTCTCAACAACAGGTAATCCTCCAATCTTCTTTTTCCTCATCAGCTTAAATGCCTGGAGAACTGGCTCATCTTCGTGCACCTAAAATTGATTACAAGTTACTAATAGAACCTTGTAAATAACAAGTCATTTGTTCCAAAACTATGAAACAAGAGACTTGATAAGTCATGAATGTGAACAGAACATGCTCAGAACTAACATTAACCATTCAAATATATTACTTTAATTCAATTTGTCTTTGTGGTCAGAACAGTTATATTTTAGTTCACATAATGAATAGTATCCACGCATACCTTAATCATTTGATTAGGAGAAGTGAGGGGAAGACCAACTTCAGAGAGTGTCTTAGTTCCCCAGCTTTCAAACCACTGAAGCCCCACACATTCAGCTAGCATGTGAATAACAGCTGATTGCGTGATGATGTTATCAATCTTCCCTTCCCCAAGATCAACAATAGGAATACTCTTCATTTTGTACTTAGAAAGCAATAACATCATTGTCAAGAAGGAGTTTGATTTCTGTAAAGCAAGAAATGGTGCCCAGCGGAATGATCCGGAGATGTCACGCACCTGTATTGTAAAGCAAAAAGTGCGAGATTGATCACACCATAAGAAAAAGAAAACTAAATGACTTGGGATCAACAAAGCTCTGTATCAAGATCAAGGAATGCAGTATAACCTTTGTGCTCTTGTAGAATTCAGAAGCTGTTAGAACCTCAAAAAAGCTTCCAGAAGTTACAGTAGCATCATCAGGACTCAATACCTCAGGTCCTATTGCCCTAGACATTCCATTAGTAGCCAGTTGAACTGCACTAGGAGAATTCGGGCTTCTAGGAGATGGAGGTTCCGACTGTCAAAAATCACAAATACATCATTTAAATTCAACATGCAGGCTAAATAGCGCAAAAGGTATGAACTATTTAGCCTAAAATCTGAGAATTTGGTTTCCTAGTCTGCATTACGAATGTGCATACAAGTTTTGACACATCATAACTAGACAAGAAAAATTCGGGAAATTTGGTTTATTTTCATCTTCTGGAAACAAAAGAAAGAAACCATTCTCTACGCCATGGATCCACAAATCAAATTTACAAGACTAACTGATATAAGCATTCTTGTTTTCCTTCGTCATTGACATAACCAAATACCGGAAGGAAGCAGAGATCGTATAACATTATCTTGGTTCTATACAAACCCCAAAAAGCATAGAAAACAAGCAAATCATGTTCGTTCTGGAAAGCTGACCTGATGCAAAATCCAGACAACGATCCCAGCAAACTCCACAATTCCAAGGTATCGGTCCATCCACGTGGCATCCTCAGGAGCGTCAACATCCACCACCGGTGCACTGAGAATTTTATTCTCGGCAAGTATTTTCACCGCGTCCGCTAAACTTGTATCCGATTTTATCTCGATCACTACACACAAACAGGCCAATTGAATACAAACGAACAAAGTCTTAATCTTTTCCACTGAAACTAAACAAAAACAACTCGAAGCATCTCAATTCATCAAAAAAAGACATAAATTTAGTTTCCAACATCCTTTCCCACGTCGATCACGTCGCAACCTCGACCAAGAACAACACCCCCAACAACTTACCAGCGTTGATTGTGATAACCCAGAACCAAAAAAGGCAAAATTAGAAAGAAATAACGAGGAAAAAGAGTAGACCTTGAGAATCAGAATAAGGGAAAGATGAAACAGGAATGCTCTCAAAGCAAGCATTGAACTTTTCACTAGGAGTCAACTGCGGTTCCATGACGTCCCATAGATCCTCAACTGTCATACCCAACCTCGCCTCTGGACTCCTCGGGCTATCCTGCGCCAAGTCACTCGCTTCTCTCACCAGTTGCTGAGTCGCCATAGCCAAAACCACACACTCGCTCTTTGTCTTTGTCTGTAAGTTTCAGAGCTGACTGTTACATGCACTGTGTTTATATATTAAAACCTTCTTCCTTTATCCTCTGCAACGCACCCCATAGTATCCTTCAGTGATGAGAGACTTGATACCGTAGATAGGAAGGACTTGTACACGTGGCTGATATGATGGGGTCAAAGTCAAACGAAGAAATCGCTTTTTTCTTCTTTTTTTGTTGGTGCTGATCGGTGGGCTTCAGCAAAGTGTTTGATTAGAAAATAGTTTTGTTATCGTCTTCTGAGAGAAACGCTCTTATCCGATTCTTAATGACGGCCACGAGCGTGGCATTCTAATGTACGCTTGGGAGTGAAGTGCGCACCCTTGTTTTCGCTTTGACCTTGCTGACTAGGCTCTGTTTCTTACATGTACCTGTCCGGAATCCTGATGGATACTCATCTTGTCACAAACAACTTTAGAATTAGAAGTACGTGTCCAACGGAATATCAACATCACAAATTTTTATGAAATTATAATTTCGCATTGGAAAGTCAGAATTTATTTTATATTATAATTTATTATCTAACAAAATTAATTGTTCGAATTTAATTAATAAATTCTTTAAATAAAGTATTTGAAACCATAAAATATTTTTATGAAATTTACAAATGATTTTTATGTGTTTTTTAATTTAATAAAATAAGGTAAATTATAAATAATTAATAAAGTTTATAAGAATCATTAGATTCTAAATTTGAAGTAAGTTTGAGAAAATTCCAATTTTAGATGGATTTTTCCATGGCCATTTATAAGAATATGAAATAAATATCAACAACAATTTAGTAGAAATTTCGTTGATATGTAAAGTTCGAGAAATTCAATAATACGTAATTTTATTCTTAATTAATAGTGTTAGTAAATATAAAAAATTAATTAAGTTGGCCTCACACAACAGCTTAAGCTATTGTGGTGAAACGGTCACTTAACATGGTATTAGAGCCTTTGTGACCAAATGATCGTGAGTTCAAATAGGGGTGAGCATTCGGGCTAATCGAGCCAAATTTTCACTGTTCGGGTAAAGCCCGAATTACCCAAAAAAATTTCATCTTACCCAGCCCGAACCCAAAATTTCATTACCCGAACTTACTCGGCCCGATCGGGTAATTCGGAAAATTTTCAGGTAATTTTGGGTTACCCGAAATTTTGTTTGGTTCTCTTTCAAAAATTACACAAAATAACTAAATACTTGAATTACA
>JAOQMQ010000006.1:26438961-26449326 GCA_027563845.1 Erythroxylum subrotundum | reverse complement strand
TGTATTTGTTAGTGTTATGATCATTTAATATTTAGTTGGTTATGTAAACTTATAACTTGAGTCATTTATGTTTCATATAAATATGTAAACTTAAGTATATTGTCGATTTATTGGGACATTTTTTTTAATTTCGCCTAGGGCCTATAAAATTATAGGAACGGCCCTGCATAGGGGACTATAGCATACAATCATAAACAAACAAGACAAGCAGATTTAAGGAATCACACATTTAAAAAATAAACCCAAATAACAATGGACCAACTACGATGAAATGTTGACTTCTCATTTAGACACCTAAAGAGTGTGTGAATTGAATTTTTGACGTGGCATTGTTCACGTAAGCTTTGGATGGGTCTCACCACCAAGAATTCAAAGAAAACAATGCCACGTCAAAATTTTTTTAAGTCACGTCAGGAGATAATTGACAGTGCCCTGTCACGTCAGGAGATAACTGACAGTGTCCTAACAACTTTAGTTGTCAAAATTCAATCTAAATATTTTCTAAATGTTATGGTTCATTTTGAATGTTTTACAAATGTTTAGGTTCGATTTAAACACTATAAAATATTATGATTTATTTTGTGCACCGGTGTAAATGTTAGGATCTGTTGAGCCCTTTTGTAAAACTAAAAAGAATAAAGGGAAAAGAAAACAGAAAAAGGAAAACTCCCATAAAAATATATATATGAACTATATCTTAATAATTGCTATCAAATATTTCATCTTTCTTTTTTTTGTAAAGCTAAATAGTATTGAACAGACCAGAGCGAGAGAGAGAGAGAGAGAGAGAGATAGACAAACAAAAGAAGCGAAACCAGAGTCATGGTTTCAACGAGAAGAAGTGGATCTCTCTCTGGTAACAATAACAGCAAGAGATCTTTCTCATCGGACGATAAGCCTCCGTCGCCCAAGCGTCAAAAGGTCGTCGGGAAAAGCTCGATTTCTTCTTCTTCTATTTTCTTTTTTAATTATTTTTTCTCTTGATTGGTGCCGTATCCGGAGAGTTGGATTCGTATCGGCTTTTTGCTTCGGGATTGTTGATTGTGTAGTTCTCGGTTGTGTTTGGTTCGAATTTCAGGTTGAAAATGGCGGAGCGTCGGATAAATCGATGCCGCCGGCGGAAAATTCCAAGGAATTGTGTCCACCGGCGGTGGCTGATCCTGCGGAACGTGGTTCCGGCGATGCTTCGATTGCAGTTGGTGGTGCAGGAGAGGCCGTTAGTTCGGGGAAGGATGAGGCGGCGACTGCGGTGGCCGTTGTGTCGCCGGTCGCTGACGGTAGGTGCTCTGGACTTTGTGAAACGTTTGATTTCTGATTGTCTCATCAGTCTGCTGGTTCTTACATTGTTTTGAAATTTTATTTGAAATTTAGGTTCTACGCCGACTATACTAGAGAAGCCGAGGAGTTCATTGTCGTCGTGGAGCGTATATCAGAAGCCGAACTCGACTTTCGAGAATACGCCTTGGTGCAAGCTTCTTTCACAGTCTGGAATGGTAAATTTCAGACTTAACTACTAAATTGATTTGTTAAATCCGTCTGAACTTGTTCCATTGACATGGAAGCTCAGTGTTGCTGTTGGGTCTATTGAGTGTTTGTGAAACGAGTAAATGAGTGGCGTTTCCAGATGAGTGAATATGCTATCTTTCTAATGAAGCTCGTTTGGAATGCAGAATCCCAATGTTGTGATTTCCGCCCCCAATTTTACCATTGGTTCGAGTAGAAATTGCACTTTTCTGCTGAAGGATCAGAATATCAGTGCTTTCTTATGCAAGATCAAACAGACGCAGGTATTATACTTTAATGTGTTTCTCCCTTGTATACCTGGTGATTAGCTAAGGATAACGAATATGGGTCATTTGGAATCATAAGACTCCTGTCCTAGAGGAGCTTGGAAATGGGATACTTGGGTGAGATTGATTAATGCTAATTCTTGTGGAGACAAACTCCTTAATATGTAAATGCAGTTTTGAGTACTCATTGTTTGTGGACATGATCAGCGCAAAGGAAGTGTTGTAGCAGTACTAGAAAGCACTGGCAGCAAGGGATTGGTTCAGGTAAATGGGACTATGGTGAAAAAGAATGCTAGCTGTGTGCTTAACTCAGGTGATGAGGTGGTCTTTGGCCCACACGGGAATCATGCCTATGTATCCTCTGATTCACTCTTTCGGTTACATGTTCATGTCATTTTGGTTTCTGCATTTTCTTTAGCTTTATGAGGGTTGTAATTTGCGTGACATGGTAATTTCCTTAAGGATCATTATAGATTTTTCAGCAACTCATGACTGATGTCACGGTTAAGGGTGCAGAGGTTCAGAGTTCCCTGGGAAAATTTATGCAACTAGATAGGAGGGGAGATCCTTCAGCTGTTGCTGGGGCATCAATATTGGCATCTTTATCTAGCTTGAGGCAAGATTTATCCCGTTGGAAGTCTCCAGGTCAGACAACTAGTAAAATCCATCATGGGAATGAGGTGCCCGCTGATTCTATTATTCACGATGGTACAGATGTTGAGCTTGATGGTGTAGAAGGTAATTCCACTCCAGATGTGGGGAATGGCAAAGCTGTAGATGTTGGAGAAATTGACAAGAATCTTCCTCACAATTGCAACCAGGATGCTGGTGTAGAGGCAGGCAATGTAAAACTCTCTGGGGTGAATGATTTGATAAGGCCTTTCTTCAGGATGTTAGCTCAATCAAGTACTTATAAACAGAAATTGAGCAAAGGTATCTTTAAACAGGTATTGGAAGAAAGGAACGACTGGACAAGGGATTCCCAGGTGGCATCAACCTCGGGTATATCATTGCGGTGTGCAGTATTCAAGGAAGACATACATGCTGGCATTCTGGACGGGAAAAACATACAAGTTTCATTTGATGATTTTCCATACTATCTAAGGTGTGATATTCTTCAACCATGCTTAATGTCCATTTTCCCACTTATTACTGGTGATCAAGTAGGTATAATCATTTCATTTGCACTTCTAGAATATATAGACGATCAAGATAAATATCTCGCCTGAGTTTGACGATGGTTCCCAAGTGACATTGCCTTTGAATATTTTGGTGTAGAATTTGGATTTTAGTTTGCAAATCGTTCATCAGGGCTGCATGACATATCGTTTTATTGCATCTAAGTGATTTGCGAACTTGATATTTTCACTCCGCAGCGAGAACACCAGAAATGTCCTTGTTGCCGCTTCCTTTATACATTTGAAGCACAGAGAACATGCTAAGTTTACCACAGATCTCACTACTGTCAATCCACGAATTTTGCTTTCTGGCCCTGCAGGTACAATGATATCTTCCTTTGTCATTATGTTTATTTCGCATGTTTAGATTATCATTGTTGATATATGATTTGTCAATTTATTCTACTTGCAGGTTCTGAGATATATCAGGAGATGTTGGCTAAGGCACTTGCTAATTATTTTGGTGCTAAGTTGCTTATATTTGACAGCCATTCATTTATGGGTGTAAGTTAAAATGATAACTGGCTTTCGTTTTGATAGTTCTCTTTATCCATAACTCACTAAGCCTGATTATTGTTTAAATCATTAACTGTGAAATCTAGGGATTGTCTTCAAAGGAAGCTGAATATCTGAAGAATGGATCTAATGCAGAAAAATTGTGTACTTGTGTTAAACAAAGTTCTGTGGCCCCAGACTCGTCGAAGAGTGCAAATCAACCAAATGTTGAAACAGATACGCCTAGCTCCTCAACTGCACCTTTTTCTTCTGGTTTAGAATCTCAGCCAAAAATGGATGCTGAAACTGTACCTTCTTCATCAGGATCTCGGAATCCATTGTTTAAAATAGGTGTTAAGTTATTCTATTTATTCAATAGGCCATCTGCTTTTAGTCATCTATTTATTATATATCTACTTTGTTTTTTTGGATTCTAAGGCAACATTAATCTTCAGGTGACAGAGTACGATATGTAGGTTCATCTTCTGCTGGCTTGTATCCAACATCGTCTCCATTGAGGTACAGTTAGTGTGAACAGATCCTTCATTTTTTTCTTCCTCTTTTTCATTCCTGATACGTGTAATGGGTTCTTTCTGTAATTTCTTGAGCAAGGATAGAGGCTTGTGCATATAATTAGTATGTAGTGCAGGTTGACACTCTTCATCTTGCTTCTATGAAAAGCATTGATTTTGTTGAAATTGCATCATTTGGAGTTGGATGGTTAGTCCATCTCGATGGACTTTTAGCAAATAGAAAATTTGATAATACAAATTGATGAAGATTGGTTTGTAATATCTCGAAAAGGGATAGGAGTTTGTGGATATTTCCGGTACTTCTCCTGGTAATTACATAATACTTGTTTACCCCATCAATTTTTGGTAACATGAAAAGCAGTAATAGGTCTTGGAGTTACTCCATTCTGGATTCAGTCCATATTGTCAGTCCGTGTTGATGATGCGTTTCATGTTTGAAATGATATATAGATTCATTCTGAATTCAGTGCATATGGTTTAGAGTTTTTTGGTAAATTATAATACAGAGCTTTTACTGAGTACAAACTAAGATATTGGATATGGAGGGAATAACTGAGGCTTTAACTTTGCTCACTAAGCAATTTGATGCTCTGTGGCTGTGGCCTCTTAACTGTTGTACTAGACATTGTTATTGATGATTGCTTATGTGTTTGTTACTGACAAGTTGAGGTAAAGAGGATTTGAATTTTTTATTTTCTCTTTGAAGGTTTACAAGTAAATAATGTCTTAGCTATTGTGTATCTTCAATGAATTTAAAGCCTTTTTATGCCAATTATTCCATTTTAGTGTTTGCTTTAGCTTACCGAAGAAATGTGTAGGGAGAGGGGTAAAGAGCAAATAGGGGGTGGGAGAAGGGGAAAGACAGAGATGCGCTTCATTCTCTATGTGTCTATACGCTTGTTCTAACTCTCCGTTTCTATCTTCATACTTTCCACGATGCTGCTTTATATGCATGTTAGAACTAATATTCTAGATTCTAACATTCAGGGGACCACCTCATGCAATTCGGGGAAAAGTGATGTTACTCTTTGAGGACAATCCTCTGTCAAAAGTTGGCGTGAAATTTGATAAACACATTGGTGACGGGGTTGATCTTGGAGGTCTTTGTGACATCGGTTATGGATACTTCTGTAATGGTAATGTTGAACTGGGTTGACTTAATTTAAGGTTGTGTCTATCTTTCTTATCGAAGTCACTGAGGTTCTTGTCACTCGATCCAGCTTCTGACCTTAGCTTGGAGAACGGTGGTGCTGAAGATTTGAACAAGTTACTCATCAACACATTGTTTGAGGTTATGATCTCTTAAATTGAATGTGTTTTTATTTTTTATTTTTGCATCACGTATCAATTTTATCGGCTTTTAAACTGATTAAATTTAATACCAGGCTGTGAATAGTGAGAGCAGAGATTCTCCTTTCATTTTGTTCATGAAAGATGCGGAGAAGTCCATTGTAGGAAATACAGACTCTTATTCTACATTCAAAAACAGACTTGAAAAGCTTCCTGATAATGTAGTGGTGATTGGTTCGCACACACAGACTGACAATCGCAAGGAAAAGGTATTGCATGTTCCCTAATCAGAAACAGGGATCAAAATTTCTTTATGGTCTTTAAGATGATGTGCTTCTGAGCTGTGCAGATAAGACCTCTTAGTCATTTATTTTCTGGAATATTAACATTCACGAACAGGGAAAACTACTAAACTTAAAAAATTTTCATGAGGATATATATATATATATATATAAATATATACATATGCGCTTGATTGACCTTATTTTGTTGTGTAAGAAAGTTTATTGCATGTCATCATGTATAGTTGGTTCAGGGCATTCTCACTTAAGTGTCTCCTGGGCCAAACTTGCCCGGGACAACAACGATCTGAGAAGAAAATCTTAAGTTAAAAGTCTTTATCTTTTTGACTTCTATGTTGGATTTGACAGAAGCCTATAGGGTATGGGACCTATGGTGACTTGAAATCTTGCCTTTTAGCTTTATTTTTAGAGATCTGTGGCTTCAGATTTAAAGCATTCTAACTCATTTTGTGCCATTTTTTATCTTGTGCAGTCACATCCCGGTGGTCTTCTATTCACAAAATTTGGCAGCAATCAGACTGCTCTTCTTGACCTGGGTTTTCCTGTACTCCTTCCCTCCCTCTCTCTCTCTCTCTCTCCCCCTCTCTCTTCTTTGTGTGTATGTGTGTTTTAGCTGGTGCATTGTTGAAATTTTGATGCATGATTTACGGGAAAACACTTCAGGATAATTTTGGAAGACTTCATGATCGAGGGAAGGAAGTGCCGAAGGCTACAAAACTTCTAAGTAAGCTTTTCCCAAATAAAGTGGCCATTCACATGCCTCAGGTATGTCACAAGCTGACTGGCCTATATTTATATTTTTATCTTGTATGATTTAGTGAGAGGTCATAAATATTGCAGGATGAGGCACTTCTGACTTCATGGAAAAATCAGTTGGATCGAGATGCTGAAACCCTTAAAATGAAGGGGAATCTGAATTACTTGCGCACTGTGAGTCCTGCTTTTTAAGTTGCAAAGTTTTTCCCAAAGATTGCAAAGTGAACATTTCTTATACATAGTTTAGCTGAAATGAATAATATTTTAACTCTCTGGTTGCACTGATTGTTTTCATTTGTGTAAACCAATAGGGATTGTATCTATTGGCTATTATTTCCTTATAAAAGAAAAGTTGATCTGACTATATTGTGGGAATCTGTTCGCTATTGGGGTGTGCTACGGTTCTTGTTACCTCTAATAGCAAGTTCCTAAAAGCTGCAAATTGATTTTAAAGATTATGAAGCAAATTACTGTTTTTTCTGGCTGTCTTGGGGGGGACATGGTACACTGACTGACAATCATTGTTGTATCTCTTATTGCTAGTCTTCATGGGGTTCTCCTGACATTGGTTGCCGTATGCATGGTGGATGGCTCTAGCTATTTTTCTGTTGATATTTTTGGAGTTATAACTCTAGGGGACTAGTTTGTTAGAGCTCTGAATAGCGGCAGGATTTATCCATCTTGAGCTTTTTAGGTCACGGTTCTTGAGTCATAGATACAATTACTTTGCCAGAGAAGGGAAAGGCTGTTAAGATCTATTCCCCCCTGGCAATGCAGTTGGCCATGAATCACATATCTATGCCTCCAGAACTTGTTCTTATGCCAAAGCACCATGCTAAAGAGGAGTGTGTTGTTTATATAGGTTCTGGCTCGAAGTGCAATGGAGTGTGAAGGACTAGAGACATTATGTGTCAAAGATCAGACTCTTACAAGTGAAAGTATATATCTTTATTTCCTTTCTTATTAATAAACATTGGCAATGGTTTCTCTCTAATAAGTTTTCTCTTGTTGTGCATTCTAGATGCTGAGAAGGTAATTGGATGGGCTCTAAGCCATCATTTGATGCAGAATCCTGAGGCTGATGTTGATTCAAGGCTTGTTTTGTCTAGTGAGAGGTATTTGATAACCCTAGTCATTCTCTTGGATTGTATTAGTATTGGATGATTACACAATTGTAATGACAAGTCACAATTCTGGCAGCATCCAGTATGGGATTGGAATCTTGCAGGCTATTCAGAATGAATCTAAAAACTTGAAGAAGTCACTCAAGGTGATTATTTTACATAATTGTATTCTGGTATTTTACGTTCTCTTCTTGCGAGGTTTTTGGTCAAAATTATGCTGAGAACTTTGCCCTTGGCAGGACATTGTCACGGAAAATGAGTTTGAGAAAAGGCTTTTAGCTGATGTTATTCCACCTAGTGACATTGGAGTTACATTTGATGATATTGGAGCACTTGAGAATGTCAAAGATACTCTGAAAGAACTAGTGATGCTGCCTCTTCAGAGGCCTGAACTTTTCTGCAAGGGGCAATTAACGAAGGTTTCCTCATCTCTTCTCTCTCTCTCTTTTAATTTGAAAGCTGTTTATTCAAAGGGATGGAGTAATATTCATCTGTAACCTTCCAAATGAATTGAAGTTCAACATATCTAGAAAGAAGGCAGATCCTCACTGTGATTGTTTGATTTACAGCCTTGCAAGGGCATACTTTTGTTCGGACCTCCAGGAACAGGAAAGACTATGCTTGCAAAGGCTGTGGCAACTGAAGCTGGTGCCAATTTTATCAACATCTCAATGTCAAGCATCACATCCAAGGTAAGTGCATTTGTGGACTAATAGCATAAAATCTATGTATTGAGTTCAATTTGTGATGTGGATTTCTGTTTTGTCTTACTAATGACAGTGGTTTGGTGAGGGTGAGAAGTATGTGAAAGCTGTCTTCTCATTAGCCAGTAAAATTGCTCCTAGTGTTGTCTTTGTTGACGAGGCAAGTTCTTTACAACCCATTTAGGTATTTAGCATGATTATTTTGCAACTGTTGACTCATGCTTCTTTCGGTATCTCTTCTTTTTTCTCTGTCTGCTGTATTTATAGGTTGACAGCATGCTGGGAAGGAGGGAAAATCCAGGAGAGCATGAAGCCATGCGCAAGATGAAAAATGAATTTATGGTAAACTGGGACGGCTTACGAACCAAAGATACCGAGCGGGTTCTAGTGCTTGCAGCTACAAATAGGCCTTTTGACCTTGATGAGGCTGTCATCAGAAGGTTGCCACGAAGGTATTGTATCATAATGGCCTTGACAATCTATATGGACGTACCGAGAAAAAGCTGTATGCAGATTGGCGTAGAAATATTTGGCATGTTGTTTCATGGAACAGATTGATGGTGTATTCCTCTGATGTATTCACGCTTTCTAACATACGTTTTCTCGTGTCTTTTTTCATCCAGATTGATGGTGAACTTGCCTGATGCTCCTAATAGAGCAAAAATTCTAAAAGTTATTTTGGCGAAAGAGGATTTGTCTCCTGACGTTGATTTTGATGCGGTTGCAGCTATGACCGATGGATATTCTGGAAGTGACCTTAAGGTTTTATTCTCAAATTTATGCTTTATTTATGTTATTATGTCAGGTGGCTGACAATGGATTGTACCTTGCAGAACCTGTGCGTTACTGCTGCCCACCGCCCAATCAAAGAGATTTTGGAGAAGGAGAAAAAGGTTGGTTTCGTATGCATGTCCTGTCAAGTAGATTATTACGAAATGCACATTTTTCAGCAAGCTTTTGGCTTTTTTTGGTGGATTCAATTTTTCAGTTTGTCTTGATATAGTGCAAAACTTGGTCATCTCTCCCCTAATTAAACAGTCATAGTATAATCTGGTCTGTTCTGTTAATTTTCAGGAACATGCTGCAGCTCTAGCAGAAGGTAAACCCACCCCACCTTTAAGTGGCAGTGGTGATATACGGCCTTTAAATATGGACGACTTTAAATATGCTCATGAACGGGTAAGACGAAACTGATGAATCCTTATCTTTCAAAAGTTTCACAATTTTGTTTTCTCAACCTTTTCATGTTATTTAAACAGGTATGTGCTAGTGTTTCCTCGGAATCAGTCAATATGACTGAGCTGTTACAGTGGAATGAATTGTACGGTGAAGGTGGTTCAAGAAGAAAGAAGGCTCTCAGCTATTTTATGTAAATGTCAGGTGTACAAATGCTTCTCGTCTTAATCTTATTTCTCTTGTTCCCATAAAATTAATTCGGCAGCTCTAAAATCCTTGGCTTTGTTGGGGAGCCTTTTTGTCTGTAATCTTTGGGGTAGAGCAGTTACCTATATTTAGTCTCTCGGGAAGGTAGATGGTACAAAGGATGTGAAGCTTTTCCTTCTTTTTTTTTTTAACTTAAACTGAGTTATATAAACTAGAGAATATCCAATTCCATGTGAATATATTTATTAACATGGTGTCCTGCCCGAATGAATGATTTAAGTGCTAGATGTTTGGAACATCGAACATCTATATTTTTCTCGACTGTAAATGTAAAAAGGTGCGATTTATCTTTTCACATTTGACATAAAGGTTAGGACGGTTCTTGTTATTTCTGGTGTTAATTTATATTATGAATTTTATAAGATGGTGCGATTTGTACTTTAAATTTTAATTTCTTTAGGTCTTAGTTATATTTTGTATCAACTTGTGATAGGTGACTTGCATGGATGTTGATGTGGCTATTATAGATTTTTTTTTTAAAGTGGAAAGTGTGATTTATCCTTTAATATTTCGTATAATGTCGTTATTATTTCTGATATCAATTTGTACTCGATATCTACAAATTACATAATTTATGTCCTCAAATTATTAAGTTTTCATTAGATCTCTCTCTATGCAATTTTAGTTTTGTGGATGTGATTGTTAAGAAATTTATTATTTTTAATTTTGTAAATGTTTAATTATTTACACACTTAAATGAAAATATATTGTTTTACATGCAACTTTTTAATAACAATTTTTTCAAAAGTT
>JAOQMQ010000006.1:26384126-26398026 GCA_027563845.1 Erythroxylum subrotundum | reverse complement strand
ATTAAAATAACATAATTTTATTAATAATTTGTCAATAAATATTATATAAGAGATTAAATAAATTTATTTAATTAAAAATAATTTATCTTTAAGTTTTATCTATTATGTAATTATTATCCGTGATAAAAATATAACTACATTAATATTAACAACCAAATAAAATTTTGTTTTTATTAAAAAAACAGAAACAAAAAATTAAAAGCAAAAATTACAAACTAAAAAAAAAAGTAGAATAAAAACTATTAGTTTAGAAATTATTAAAGAAAGAGAAAATAAAAACAAAAACAAAAACCAGACATAATGTCCTAAAAAAACTTCGAGATTGAGGAGTCATTCTACCAGTTAGGTCACCACAAAGAGGCAATTCAATCCTGCTTTTTGTGTTTGGCTGGAAAGAAAATTTAATCTATTGATGAGAGGAAAGAAAGTGAAAACGTATTCCCGGATAAGCGTGGAGGGTGGCGCGGGATTTACGGCACTTTTCCGTACCTAAATTTTGCTTGATATTAATTTATAGCAGAAAGACTCGAAAATACCATCAAAAGATAAATTTACCCCTAACAAAGTAAATTGACAAAGCAGACAGACAGGATCTAAGGGGCATGAAATCACTTGTGCCGATTACTGATTTTTAACCACATATTTGTATGAGTGTGGCTGAGAATCAATAAAACAAGAAAGGCTCGAAAATAATCTTAGGACCTCCGGTGGCTGCATCACTCCGAACTGTGAAGTAAAAGGCTGGGATTGGGAGGCTGTCATTCAGTCAGAGTGGGGTCCTAAACCCGTTTTCACTTTCTTAATTATAATAGTAGAACGTGAACATGAAATGGTCATCGTTCGCCGTCCAATGAAAGAGAAAAGAGGTTAAAAATCTTTAAATTCATCCTAACGTATGATGACGTCAACAGTGTATCCCACGTAGTAAACTACCGAGATCCTCGTCAAAGTCGACCGTCCACGTGGAGAAATCTGCCCATACTATTTAAGGAAAGACCCGAAATCTTTGGTCCTTCAATTCTATCCAATTACGATTGGCCCACTCTAGAACCATCCTTAGCTCGACAAAAACGGCTCCCCAAACGCTACACACTGCACGATGCCCGATATCTACGTGCCCCTCGTTTGAGTTACGACTCGACACTTCTCGCTTTCTCATTGGTTCCTACCAACTAAAAGTTTTAAATCCGGGCCCACCGAGACCCGCCTAGCCACGTAACGCATCTCAACCAGCAGCTGACCCTACACGTGTCGAGCCCATGGCTCTTAAAAATACTACTCTCAGCTCCACCTTTCATTTTATGTAAGTTCTTGCTTGTCCTCAAGTGAGGAATTACTCATCCGTTAAAGAAAGGGGCGATGTTGAGAGAAAGAATCTAGTGATAGCTAGAGAGAGAGATGGATAGTAGGGGAGGTTGCTGCATAGCGAGGTACACCGGTGGTGGTGGAGCGTACGACATGTCAAAAGTTGACCGGATAATGCTCAGATTCAGGCCGATCGCTCCCAAACCGGCGAATCCTAGCTCGACGCCGGTTACATCACCACCCGAGGCGACTGACCTAAATTCTAGAACATACAGAGGCAGGAGAAGGTGCAAGACTGTCAACTGCAAGAACGGTAAGAAGTGCAACGGTAATGGTACTAGAAAACGGAAGGTTTTGAAAGGAGAGAAGGTGGATGCCTCGGTGGTGACGCTTCCTCTTTTGCCGGAGAGTTCTGATCGGAAAGAAGAACGATCTTCGTATGTTGAGTTTCTGCCGACAAGTCAAGCAAAGAGCGAGCCGACGTGGCTGAGTTTTGGCAGCAGCAATGCGGAGGATGTTGATCATGATGAGAAGATGTTATCAGCATTGATGTCTGCGGATCGGACGGTGGTGATGCCTCGGGTGACTAAAGTAGTAGGATCGTGCGTGACCGTGGAATGTGTATCGGACACGTGGGTGGACGTGGATGGATTAGGGCGTACAGACGAGGAGAAGAGGGCGAATCTAGACAGGGACACGTGCCCAGGGATAATATCCGACGGGTTTGGGCGGGTTACGTGGACGAACCAAGCGTATAGGAAGATGGTGAGTCATAGCGGCGTAGCAGATGATGACGCAGTGGAAGTGACAGTGTGGTTGATGATGAAAAAAGAAGTGATGCCCTTGACCATGGAGCTCCCTGGACTCCTGGCGTTCACGTGCAGGGTGAGGGTAGAGTATCAGAGCACGTGCGTGAATGGTAACGGGAAGGAGTTAAGAAGCTCGATCACGGTGCCCTGCGACGTTTGGAGGATGAACGGCGGTGGTTTTGCATGGCGGCTGGACGTGAAAGCCGCGCTCTGTTTAGGCCGGTAAGAAACATGAGGCTTATCACTAGGTTTTTTGCTGGCAACCTATGAATTTTATTACCTTAAACTACACTACGCACTGATGGAAGTTGGTTTATAACGTGGTACTTTGTCTTGTCTCTATCGCATTATCACCTCAAAACTGCAAATATTTTTGGTCCTCTTGAATCGCGCGTTGTTTAATCACGTTGTGTCTCTAACTTTAATTGCTTTGCTCTGGGTATTTTTAATTTACTTTACACCTCTTTTGTTAAACAGAATATATGAGCAAAAGGATCGTGTGATGTACGAGTGGGGTATAGGGAGCGTGTTTTTATAATAAGAAGTACTGAATTCATGTTCTACATGATTCTATCATCAGCCACCTTTTAGAAAGCTTAAGCTTATGCATGCAGCACCGACCCTTTTTCTTTAACCATGTTTTCATTGCCTCCTCCACTTCTTGGTTATGCTTCACTATTATTTGGAATCAGCAGAAGAAACTAATCCTATCCTATCCATCAGGTGTTTAATATAAAAGGTTTAATTTTGCTCTTCTTGCTATTTAATTTAAGGTGTATATATTGTTTCCGCAATGATCAATCCACACGGATCTTTCACATTTTTAATGGAACATGTTAGTTCTTAAATTTTTAATTTTTTTAAATTTGTTATGTATCCTAATTCCTACATAGCATGTTAACTTTATATAGGATGTGAAATTTTTGTAATATTTTTAAATTAAAAATAAAATATTATTTCATAATTATATAAAAATATTGACAATTATTTGGTCATAAAAAAATAGAAGAACTCTCTTTACCTTCAAATCCTTATTTTATAAATTCCTTATTCCTTTTATTGTTGATGGAGATGATTTTACCAAATTTCTCCGAGGCATCATACCGAGGAATGAGTTATGCTTTCTTAATTGAAATGGCATGGAAATTAGAGAAAAATCAATGCAGTTAAAAAATAAACAGGTCATAATAATTGAATAAATTGAAATTTTATATCATAAAATATAAAACTGTACTTAATTTATTTTTTTTTTATGAAAATGTTTTGAAACTTTTTTAACGTGTCAACGTCAAGTGATTTTAAAAGATACTTAAACTTTTTAAGATATTTTTAGTTCGAGTGTTAGCTCCTTGATAATGATTTCCTATATATATATATAATTAGGATTTCATTTTTATCAAAATTAAATATTTGAATTTGGATTTGGATTTGAATTTAATTGACATATTTGATATTTGAAGTTTCTTAATTGAAATTCAATTTAGTTAAGACTATTTTTTTTAATTACTCTTTATGTGAGTTATTAGGTTCCTAATATTTTTGCTATGATTACAAATGATAATTTTAATTTATTGTGACACCCCACTTCCATTAGATATGTGTATCCGTACATCCTTCAAACATTCAAGCACACGGCCGGTGGAAGCAATGTCTTAAAGCAGTTATATTCACTTTCTATGGCATCATCATTAAAACATAAATATCACAAAAAAACCCAATTTCTCATTTTTATTTCCTAAAATCAAATATATATTGTAGCATTTTATACTTCATCCTTATATACAATATCAAAGAGCTATAAGAGTTTACAGCTCTATTACAAAAATATACTACATGCTACATGAATGAGGATAAAAACAAAATTATATTTAAATCTCTCAGTCTCAGCTGGTCGACTTTTGAGCCATGTTTTTATCAAAGAGTAGTACTAGATCTTGTCTAAGTTGTTTTAGAAGCTAAGTCCGCTTTCTCGCACATGAAAAGTCAACGTTATAATTTTGATAAGTTTTGCGAACTCAGTAAGCTACCATTATCGATGGCTCTCTCATAACACATACAGTTCATGTCAATATTTAATGCACAATTTTCACCAATTAGCAAATAGCACCAAGTAACACTTGGATCACATAAATACCTTTATTCATAACGATTCATACATTTCAACTCAATAATTCATATAATGCATATTAAATTGTGCGTGCAATGTTCATGAGACTCACTTTCATTTATTACCTTATTGTGACCCAGTGCCTTTTTCACTGTCTCATATTCATTGTAGATATCGGGCTCATTAATAATTGTCTCTTATCCGTTGAGGATACATGACATTATGAGCTTTAAACACTTTTTTATTGGCGACTCCGGTCACAACTGCTTTTATGTTATCATGCATTCATGTGATGAAATGCATCATATGTATTCAATCATTCACCTGTGCTCAATTTGCTTTCGCAATCACATTCATCATTGGATCTTGGTTCGGAATTCAACAATTAAGTTGAATATCATATATTCAGTTAAATTCACACATTCACATCACATAATAATTCAATTCAGAATTTAAACAAAACAATAAATTAATATGAGGCCATCTAGGTTACTCATAGTATGCTCCAGATAGCTATTGCCTTTACGTCCTGGCAATGTCTGGATGTTGTCGCTATAATTGCTCTTCTATATCATGCAATACATACACATTTACACATTACTAATATGCACATTTTCATAAATACTCAATCATATACATATGTACATATGACATGTATAATGCATACTCAATGACAATCCCGGGTATATTTCCTTAATCCACATCTTATGATCATCCATCTATCATATCTTGTGAAACTTGATTATCCTCAATTTATCAATCATCTATTCATCAATCATACATTTACCAATCCTTTCCTAGCATTATACATCCACACAATTTCCTAATTTTCTTTCATTTATACTTAATTTATATTATTCATAAGAACAAGTCAATCCATTCTTCAATTCTAATGGCAATCGACATCCTAAACTCATCAATCACTTAACCACTTACTTAAGCAACCATATAGGTTCATTTCAAACCTCAGTTAAGTCCAAAACACCAAAATAAGTAAGAAGACAGCAGTGCATGATCGTGCAACTCCTTGATAATTCCTTTCTGTCACGATCGTATTTGTGCACGATCGTGTATTTTACAAAAAAATGAGGTATTTAGGCAATACATTCTTCTAAAAAAATGTTACTTTATGTCTTAAGTATCTAATGACATCAATTTCATGCAGTTTGGTTCAGTATTCTGCAAGTTATACCCAAAATACTACTGACTGTTCTCAAACTCTGACAACATTATACTCAACTTCAAGCCAAATTTTGAAACTCTTAAAGACATAATTAAAATTCAATTCCTTCATGAAACATATAGCCATTTGTCTCTAGTTTAATCTAAACTTAAAATCATTCCATTTGGGTATGTACAGATCAAGATATGGTTAAAATACATATGCATGTTTCGTAAAAACACTACAGTTAACATATTCCAGCACACTTCATCATCATTTTGATCGTATTTAATCTCTTTTGCTTAGTCTATCATTTCTAGCTTATGTCCTCATTATTTTCTTTTTATTCCTACTTCCATTTCAGCTCAATTTCAATCACAAACAAGTCATATTCTATGTTTGATCATAACACCAAAAACAAAACATCTACACATATATATACATTCATCACCGACTTTCTGCACATGCTTAACTCTAATCTCACATTAAGTTTCTTTCTAACTATCACCTTAATTCTTCCTATTTCAAGACATCACATTACTTCCTATCTCTAGCTCTAGACTCATTTTAGTTCATCTCCAAAACACCCAAAGAGATCCACGTTAATATACATTGAAAACAGAACATGTAACATCCATTTATCTATCAAATTTTTCTGCACTTTTTCCTACACCATTTTAAATGATCTTTCTATTTCAAACTGATCTCTACAACAACTTATGAAATATTGAACATCATAAACACAAAAGCAAGACATCAATGTGTTCATTTCTTTACCCACGTTCCAACATATATAAAACACCAGTCTATGATCGTTTAACCTCTAACTATCATCATACATGTTTCATTCAACAAATCATAAATAACAATATACTTACTTGATTAACTCAACTCTTCTTCAAAAATCACCATGAAATCCTAACCTCCAAGCTTATACGATCATCAACTCTTAAAAGAGGAATATGTTAGGTTTTTAGTAACAAGATGAAGAGATAGCGAAGATCTTGAAGAAACAAAGTGAAGGAAAGCAAGAACCCAACATTATGAGGGTGAGAGTGAGAAGATCGTGAGTGAAGAAAATGAAGAAGAAGAAGAAGAGAGCAAATGGCAACGTGAAAGACAAAGAACAAAGATGGTCTTTCGAGAGATAAAGAACGTGGGTTGGTGTGTGGCATGGCAAGTGACACTTGTCACTTGCCACATGTCACTACCTTATGGTTTCTAATGGGTCTTCTTTCTCAACCAGTCCATTTTTTCCAATTTTCAATGTCACATTCTCAACAATTCCTAATACCATTTGCCAATTATTTCAACTGCCATTTGATACTTATTTCTACTACCGTAAATCAATTGTCTTGTCACTTGACATTTTTCCTAGTCCAAAATACTTAAAATTTTAGAAAATCTTCTAATTTTTTACCAAAAATTTTAAATCAATAAATATACTCACCAAATCAATTTTCAAGACAAAATATTCACTATTCACATCATAATCACATTTATAAATCAATTATATCCCAAAATAAGTCAAATAAGTGCATGACCAATAATTGTAATGTGTATAAAAAAATCAAATTCACGTGTATGTATGCTAATATTACGCATGAGCATGAAATGCATTTCCTAATTTTTCAATATTATCTCTCATCTAAGGTTCTAACCCTTAACATGGGGAAAACGGGATGTTACATTCATAATTATAATTTAATTTTCTAAATCATAAATTAATATTGATGTCTAGCAATATGTCATGATTACCTAAATATTAGAATGTCAAAGTAATTTGACTTAATTTGTCTATGCGTGGTTATAATGCATAATTTAATCCTTTCGTCATCTAATGTTCCAATTAGACAAAGTATAGACCTAATGTTTACTATTTTAAATCCAATTATATTTGTTCTTGTTAATTAGTAATTGATTTATAGTTGATTTTTAAAATTACGCTATTAAATGTCAATTTACTCTAGTTAAAGAATTTCTTAAATCACTACTAATTAAGAACAATTAAATATTCTCTCTAATTAGTTGAAGGTAAAGAATTTTTTATTGACTTAACTATTTCCATATAATTCATAGTGTATTTAAGTACTATTAACTGAGCTACCCTAAATAGGACAGATCGTAACTAGCATCAAAATGAAGTAATTTTCACATGAGGTACCCTAGTAATCTCAAATCTAAGGATTAATTATATAATTATCATAATGAGAAAATTCATAGACACAAGTATTACTCCATTTGGGATCCTTATAATCGAGTTAGTTGAGTGAACTTATTCTCTAATAAATACTCGTATATTTGTTTAAGTATCTTCATACTTTAATTTATGAAATCAATTAA
Organism: Erythroxylum subrotundum; assembly: GCA_027563845.1. Taxonomy (NCBI): domain Eukaryota; kingdom Viridiplantae; phylum Streptophyta; class Magnoliopsida; order Malpighiales; family Erythroxylaceae; genus Erythroxylum; species Erythroxylum subrotundum. The sequence continues at coordinate 26,390,300 of JAOQMQ010000006.1, read as the reverse complement.
TTCCTTCATAAAAAAGAGACACAATGTGTGCTAGTTTTATCGCTTTATCAATATCTTGTCTTGATGAAACTACAACTAGGATCAATTTAAGAATAATATATAAATGTAAATTGAATCTTATAATTATGTTCTTATAATAATTTTAGTTATACAGTAATTATTCCATATATTTTACCTTTAGCATTAAAACATCAAATGTAATTAACATAATAAATAAAGATAAAGAATACCTTTTATTAACTAAAATAATAATGTCATACATAAAATTGCAGCCAATCAATCTCTCACTTGCACTAAAATAAATCGCCTACACATCTAATATCATATCCATATATATGTCGTTCATGTATCTTTTGAGAGAATGACTTATTGAGAGGATCTGCAAGATTCTCTTCAATGAGAAATCTCTTTAATGTTATGTCTTTCCACTCCACTATCTCCTTAATTAAGTGAAACTGCTTGGCTACATGCTTAGATCGTTGATGTACTTTGGTTCCTTTGTTTACGCAATGGCGTCATTATTGTCATAGTATAATATTATAAGCTCAACAATGCTAGAAACCACTCTAAGTTTAGTGATGAACTTCTTGATATAAATCGCTTCATTTGTCGCCTCTGATGTTGAAACAAACTTTAAGTCAGTCATAGAATTTGCAATGGTTAATTGTTTAGAATTGCTTATCACACCACCATTCAGAGTGAAGATGTACCCTATCATCTAGATATGATTGAAAACTAGCATCTAAATACCCCTGAACTTTTAGTTCAGCTCCTCCATAGACCAAGAAAACTTTTTTTCTCTAACTTTTTTATATATAGGAAATTAGAGAAAAATCAATGCAGTGAAAAGATAAAATTTTTCACAGTTTCTAGTTGGATCATAATAATTGAATAATTTGAAAAATGTATATCAATAAAATATGAAATTATACCTAATTTGAATTTTTTTTTTATGATTTTTAAAACTTTTTAAATGTGTCAATTACGAGTTATTTACACATTTAGTTTTTATTGGTATCTACAAAGCAGTAAAAAGATACTTTAACTCTTTGAGAGAAAATTAGTAGGAGCCTTAGCTCCTTTACAATGATTTCATATATATATATATATATATATGATTTTATTTTTATTAAAATTAAATATTTGAATTAAATTTTAATAAAATTAAATATCTTATATTTGATCCTTGAAGTTTCTTAAATTTCACAATTAAATCTAATTCAATTAAGGCTAATTTTTTCTTTTTAATTGCTCTTTATGTGGCCTATTAGGTTTTTAATATATTCGCAACAATTATAAATGATAATTCTAATTCATAATTAGAATTTAATTTTCTAAATCATAAATTAAGGTTGACGTATAATAATATATCATGATTACCTATATTGGATATGTCAAAATAATTTGACTTAACATATCCATGCGTGATTATAATGTATAATTTAATCTTTTCGTCATCCAATGTTCCAATTGGACAGAGTATGAACTTAGTGTTTACTCTTTTAAATCTAATTATGTTCGTTTTTGCTAATTAGTAATTGATTTATAGTTGATATTTAAAAACACCCTTTTAAATGTCATTTTACTCTGGCCAGATAATTTCTTAAATCACTACTAATCAAGAACAATTGAATATTCTCTCTAATTAATTTAGGGTGAAGATTTTTTTTTTGACTTAACTATTTCCATATAGTTCATAGTTTATTAAAGTACTATTGTCCAAGCTACCCTAAATAGGACATATCATAAGTAGCATCAAAATAAAGTAATTTCCATATGAGGTACTTTAGTAATCTCAAGTCTAAGGATCAATTATATAATCAGCATAATGAGAAAATTCATAGACATAGGTATTATTACATTTGGTATCCTCATAATTGGGTTAGTTTAGTGAACTTATTAGTTTTATCGTTTTATCAATATCATATCTTGATGAAACTACAACTAGGATCAATTTAGGAATAATACATAAATATAAATCGAATCTTATAATTATGTTCTTAATATAATTTCAACTATATAGTAATTATTCCATAGATTTTACCTTTAGCATTAAAACATCAATGTAATTAAAATAATACATAAAGATAAAGAATGTCTTTACTAATTAAAATAATAACGTCATACATAAAATTGCAGCCAATCAATCTCCCACTTGCACTAAAACTAATCGCCTATGTGTCTAATATCATATCCACTTATATGTCAATCATATCTCTTTTGAGAGAATGACTTATTGAGAGGATATGCAAGATTCTCTTTAATGAGAAATCGCTCTAATGTTATGTCTTTCCACTCCATGATCTCCTTGATTAAGTGAAACTACTTGAATACATGTTTGGATCATTGATGTACTTTGGTTCCTTTGCTTGCGCAATGACGTCATTGTTGTCATAGTATAATATTATAAGCTCAACAATGCTAAGAACGACTCTAAGTTTAGTGATAAACTTCTTGATATAAACCGCTTCATTTGTCACCTCTGACGTTGAAATGTACTTTGTGTCAGATATAGAATCTGCAATGGTTAGTTGTTTAAAACTGCTTATCCACCACCATTCAGAGTGAAGATGTACCATATCATCTAGATATGATTGAAAACTAGCATCTAAATACCCTTGAACTTTTAGTTCAGCTCCTCAATAGACCAAGAAAACATTTTTAGTCCTTCTTAAGTACTTCAAAATGTTTCTCACAACTGTCGAGTGACAATCACCAAGACTGGCTTGACACCTGCTTGTTATGCTCAAAGCATAAGAGACATCTGGTCTAGTAGATAGCATTGTATACATGATCGATCCAATTGTCGAAGCGTATGGAACATGATCAATTCTATCTCTCTCTTCTTGTTTTTTTAAAACTCATACTCTTGAGAGAGAAATCCCATACGATATGGGTAAGAATCTCTTTTTAAAATTCTCCATGCTAAATCTTTGTAGCACATTATCTGTGTACATGAATTATAATAAGCCATGCAACCTCTTTATTATAAATTTATAGATCTTTATTCCCAAAATATAGACTACTCCCATATCTTTCGTGGAGAAGTTTTTGGACATTCAAATCTTTACATACTAGAGTATTGGTATGTCATTTCTAATTAGCAATATATCATTCACATATAGCATCACTAACCTTCTTATGAACACATGGTTTATCCACATTTTTTATAAGGTCAAATGCTTTGATTGTCTCGTCAAAATGGATGTTTTAACTCTGTGCAGCTTGCATACTTGATTAGGAAACCTTTTGGATTCAAAACCCTTAGGTTGTGTCATGTACACATCCTTTAGCAATTTTTTGTTGAGAAATGTTGTTTTGACATCCATTTGTCAGATTTCATAATCATGATATGTGATTATAACCAATAAGATCCTTGTGAATTTAAACATAGTTATTAGCGAAAAAGTTTCATCAAGATCAACTATTAGTTTTTATTTGTAAACTTTAGCCACTAACCTTGCTTTTATGTGTATATTACGATCAATGTCAGTTTTCTCTTAAAAACCCACTTGCATCTAATAAATGCAATACCATCATCCACCAAAGTCCATACTTGGTTACTATACATAGATTTCATTTCAGATCTCACAGTTTCATGCCATTTTAAAATCAATGTCAGACATTGCTTTTTTCAAACTAGCTGGCTCATCATCTATAAGTGATATATTGTCCTTTCCATTTTTAATATATAGATCTACTCTAGTGGGGGGGGGGGGGATGGCATATCCTACTAATATGTTGTAAACTATGAGTCTCTTGACCCTCAGTTGTACATCATATCTATTAACTTGAGGTTCTTGTCCCATCTGGATGTGACTTTGTGGTTCTTAAACTTCTCTAAGTTCTACCTCACTTCCATTACTTTCTTTGAGAATAAATTCTCTTTCTAAAAATGTAACATGTCTTGAGACAAACACTTTTTGCTCAAGAGGATAGTAAAATTGATATATGATACTCTCTTTCGGGTACTTTGCAAATTTGCATTTATCTGATTTAGCTTAAAGCTTATCAGATGTTGCATACTTCATATAAGCATCACATTCCCAATTCTTTAAGTATGACAACCTTAGTCTACTACTCATATCTCATATGATGTTTTGTCAACTAATTTGGATGGAACTCTATTCAAAGGCATATCCCCAAAAGAAGATAGGAAGAACCATATGACTCATCATGAAACATACCATATCTAATAGAGTACGATTTCTCCTTTCAGACACTCTATTATATTGTGGAGTTCCAAAAGGAGTCTATTGTGAGAGAATCTCATTCTCTTTTAAGTAACCAAGAAACTCGTGGTCTAAGTATTCTCCACCTCGATCAAATCTAAGTGTCTCAATACTCTTACCAGTTTATTTATAAGCCTCAAGTCTAAATTCTTTGAACTTTTCAAATGATTTAGACTTTTGTTTCATTAATTACACATAACCATATCTCAAATAATCATCTGTGAACATAATGAAATATAAGAATCCACCTCTAGCATAAGTGGACAAAAGGCCACATACATATGAATGTATAGGTTCTAGTAGATCATTGACATGTTGTCCCTTTTCATTAAATGATAGTTTGGTCATCTTTCCTAACAAATAAGATTCATAAGTTTCATATTATTTATAATCAAAAGGATTCAAATATTCTTCTTTATGTAACTTTGTAGTTATAGTTTTGTTGATATGACCTAACTTACAATGTCATAAATAAGATGGATTTTCGTCACTTAACTTTCTTTTTTTGCTATTTATGTTAAGGATTGGCCTTTTTAGATCTATTTCATAGAAACCATTTGTAAGTAATATGGATCCATAATAAATATCATCTTTATAAAAAGAAAACCTTTTATTCTTAATAATAAAGGCAAATATATTCAAATTTAAATAAGAAAAAGAAATGTTGTTTATAGTAAACTGGAACATAATAACAATTATTTAGTTTTAGTTTAAGGCCAGAAAGCAAAGTTATACTATAAGTTCCTCCAGCTAACACAAATTATTTACAACTTACAGGTCCACTTTGCCTTTCTTCAATGATCTACTCGTTGTTAACGTTTGCAAGTTATTACAAATATGAGAACCATACTTAATATCTAACACCCAAGAATGTGGAATAAAAATAGAAAGGTGTATCTCAATCATAAACATACCTGAAGATTGAACTATCTTAAGCTTCTTACCTACCAAGTTAGTAAGATAAGCCTTGTAGTTCCTTTTTCAGTGTCCATCGTCTCCACATTGAGAACATGTGCATTTTTCATTGGTCTTCTTTTTGACATATCCTATTGGCTTTACTACTCTAGCAGAAGTCTTTTGTTTCTTATTAGTATTCTTTTTAGAGTCATTTTTCTCGCTCTTGGAAGAATCCACAACAAGAACAAAATTAGGTTCCTTCTTAAGGCACCCCTCTACAATCATGAGCATATTCGGCAATTAAAGTAATGAAACATCCTTTTGGTTCATATAGAAGCTCATAATGAATTGTGAAAACCTCGAAATAAGAGACTATAACACCATATCAATGCTCAACTCATGGTACATAACAAAACCTAATTGGCCTAGTTTTTCAATATAGTCATTCATCTTCAACACGTGTAACTATACAAAAGATTGTTTTGCCATCTTACATTGAAATATTGCTTTGAAGAATTGATATCTTTCCATCCTTCTTTTTACACCAAACAACTCCTTGAGATGTATAATTATAATATGAGCATCTATGTTCTTATGTTGCCTCTAAAGTTTTGAAGGCATACTAACCAACATCACACATATAGCTTGCTCAACTTCATCAATATAATGCTGATATTTCTCCCAAACCTCATTAGTCACATTCGAACTAGGTTTTGATGGAATGACAGTGTCAAGAACATATAGTTTCTTCTCTTGCTTGAGAACAATTCTCAAGTTACGAAACCAATATAAGAAATTAAGTCCAATCAACTTGTTAGCATCCAAGATGCTCCTCGACGACAGATTAGCACTAATCTTCTTTTGACGACCAAAAGACATAAAAGAGCAAGTATTAGTTTATGCTATAAAATCAAATAAAATAAGGACTTTAATAAATATTTGATTACTCTTATTATTTTTGCTGGATCCCGCTTCCGGAACCCAACCCTTATGCGAAAACATGAAACCTTAAGCGTGGATACAACCCCGAAAGGTTCGCTAATTA
>JAOQMQ010000006.1:26361793-26378781 GCA_027563845.1 Erythroxylum subrotundum | reverse complement strand
TTCAATTACACTGTAATTATTTCAAGAATTTTACCTTTAGTATTAAAACATCAAATGTAATTAGCATAATATATAAAGATAAGGAAATCCTTTATTAATAAATGTCATACATAAAATTGCAACCAATCGATTGACATGTGCTAATTATATCATTTTATCAATATCATGTCTTAATGAAACTACAACTAGGAATAATTTAGAAGTAATACATAAATGCTAGTTGAATCTCATAATTTCAATTACACTGTAATTATTTCAAGAATTTTACCTTTAGTATTAAAACATCAAATGTAATTAGCATAATATATAAATATAAGGAAATCCTTTATTAATAAATGTCATACATAAAATTGCAACCAATCGATTGACTACAAAGGCAAAAACTAACAAAAATGGGATACTAACTCGAAGAAACAAGATCAATAAAGCTAACCTTTGCCATTAGGTTAGGACATAACATAAGATATAGTAGTAAGGAGAACATTTGGCTTAATTTTAATAGAAACTATGATAGTTTTGTCATAACCTTGCTATCGAAATTATTGTTAAACAATGATTTTGAGTCTAAAAGGTTTAAGAGCTTTTAGCTCAACTTTTTTTAAATATAATTTTTGAGTTTTTTTATTTTTTTTATTAAAAAGTACAAATATTTTAATTGAAATTTGTAATAAAAATTAAAATTAAAATTTGTTCGATTAATATTAGTGATAAAAATTAAAAACAAAAACTTGTTTATTTTACCAATATATTTTAATTATAATATTTTTAAGATTAAAATTTTAATATAATTATTTTAATATATCAAATTATATGATTAAATTATTTATTTCTCATTATCATTACAAATAAAAAGGTATAAAAATTTAATATAATTAAAAAGTACACATTAATTACTACAAATATATTGTTAATAACACTAACAAAAGTAAATAAAATCAATTAGAATTTTTGTTAATATAATTATTTAACATTTTTGTAGTAATTTCCTCTTATTTCTAAGACATACTTTGAAGTTGTATTAGAGTGATATTATACTCCATTTAAGAACTTGGATTTTCATTTACATTGTTCTTAATTTGCTCCTTAGTTTTAGCACACCATTCAAATAATGCATCATTTTGTCCTGTATTTTAATAAAATTATATATAGCACAATAAGTAATAATAATGTTTTTTTATATATCATAAATCAACATATTCGAAAGTCTAGAGAATCTTGCTTTTAGAATGCTAAAATATTTTTTAGCAACATTTCTTAATGAAGAATGCATATAATTAAATAATTCTTATAGAGCTTAAGTCATTCCTCTTCCTTTATAATCTCGTAAATAATATCTCTCATCTTCATATAATAAAATAAATTTAGATGTATTAGTATAGCCTGAGTTAACCAAATAAAACTTAGCAAACATATGAAAATATAATATTAACAAAAAGTTAATAAAAATTGTTCGTAAATGATATATTTTGTTTAAAATAATATAATGCATTATAGTGGCATAGGAAATTGGTTCACTAGTCATTTATAGTACATTTCTATCTAGTCATTACATATATTAAACATGTGATAAATGAACAACACATAATACTTTAGGTTGGTTCAATTCTTTTACTCCTATTTGACATTTGTTTATAGGTTGGAACTTGTGCATCAAAATGTGTACTATCTATTGCTCCTATGCAATCTAAAAAAAAAATGATACTGTTAAATAAATATTTAAATATAAAAGCATAATGAAATTAGTAATTAAATATTAAATATGTCTAAAAATATGGAATAAATTTTGAATCGTATTGAATCTAGAAAGGTGTATTGGTAAAAGATAATAGAGTAATGACTCTTTTTATAAGACAACTAACTGCATATAAGACTTTGCGAAAATCCTTTGAAATTGTCCAGGTTTAATATTAAAAGTACTCTGCATTGACTCTAGTTGTCTCATTATATCCTATAGTCATCAAGAAAATTGTTACTTATTCTTTCATGATCAAATGACTAGTTGGCTTTAAACCTCCTAAACTCTTGAACTTATCACATAAGCTCAAAAAATTTATCTTACTCATTCTTAGGTTCTCATAAGCCCTTGTAGAATTTTCATTAAAAATTTTTAATATCCAATCATGACTTGATAGAGAAGAAGTTCTCTGTGGCTGTTTATATAAATGAATATATTTGTTCTCTTCCTAGATAGAAAAATAATAATTACCTTTATCAGTTTATCATCTGAATTTAATTCAAAATTCAATAAAGAGGTCATGTATCTAAAATACTATCATTAAATAATTAATAAAATATTTGAACACAAATGCTAAAACAATTATTATGTTTAATATAAACTTAAGAAATTCATATAAAACATTCAGTCAAAAGGTTCAGACCATAAAATAGTTCTTAACATGAACTGTCTAAACCAATAAGACTTTAATACACCGTATCATGAAAATATATGTAAAAAGACACAATCTAATCTAGCTTCCTTACATTTGGCATTTTCATAAAAATATTTCCATAAAGTGGAGAATCTTATAAAAGAAATTTCTCATTGCTTTCTAGCCCCTTGAAACCCAAATCAAGTGAGGAATTCAACTATTCTATCATTGTGTTATTTTCTTAATTAACCGATGAAGTTTCAAATCCATTCTCTTGAGTGAATAATGTTGTGACCATTTTTTCATGAATAAATCATTCTTTCTTTTTGAATTTTCAAAAATTATAATCAAGATATTTTCTATATAATGTTAGAATATATCTTTTTTGCTTTTTTCTTTTTAGGACATTTCTTTTTCTTAGAAAAAGAACTTGCAATTTGATCTCCTTTTTCATTGAATGAACAAACTTCATCAACATCAATTATATGTTCCTCCCTTGTACTATTTGATGGAGATTTAGTTGATGAATGTGCATACAAATTAGTTGAAGTAGTATGACCAAAAATATGACATAAGTTTGAGAACTCCTTGTGTCCTTTCTCTTGAATTTATGAGTCACATAACGATGAAAAATGTGCATAATGAAAAGTCATAATTTAATATATCAATAGGTAAAGATATATTTTAACTTAAATATATTTTCCCACCATTCATCTCTAGCATTAATTTCACTAGGGAAGGAGTTATAACCGATTCTTGTTTCTTTGAGTAAGTTCTTGAAATTCTTCAATCTAACCATCAATGCATTCTACTTGTTCTCTAATTGAATATTAGTACACTCTTGATTGAATTTTGTTTGAAGTCCTACCTTAATATTCTTCCGTTCCTCAATTGTTCAACCATTAACGAGATTAAACGCATCTCTATTTTAGAATGGTGGTTGCATGTAAGTTTGCTATAACCTCATAACCAATGTTCTCAAAATCAGACCGGTCATCGAACCGGAGGTCTTATTGATCACCGGTTTGACCGGTTCGACCGGTTCAACCACCGGTTGAATCGGTGTGACGTCATAATTATGCAATAATTATATTTAATTATATATAATATTAATAATATTAAAAAATAAAAAAATAAAAAAAATTGATGGACCAGTGGTCTGACCGGTCCGGTTTTGACTGGTTCAGACTGGTCCAATTGAAGTCCGGTTTTATAGTTTAAACCGGACCGGTCAATATAATGTTTGGAATTTTATTTTTTTTTTGTCTAAAGTCAATCAATTGCATTTTTCTTATAGTTCATGTATAGTAAATTGTAACACAAAAAGTTTGGTGTATGGAATTTAATAAGAGATCTTCATACTACTACATGTTTACTGGTTCTTGGATATTTCCATAAAATAGGAAAGATATAATTATGAAAAGAAAGATGGGGTTCAGAATTTAAGGATATAGATAAACATAATAAAGAAATGAAAATATGTCTGAAAAGATGTATAAAATGCCAATGGCTTAATCATTGATTAAAAAGTTAAACGATTTAATTTATTCTATCGTGAAAATCTTGAACTAGTTAAATTTTTGTTCAATTTTTAATTTTTTTGTTTAAATTTACTTTAATAACTCTTATTATTAAAATCCAACTAGTTTATTGATTAATTGATCGGTTCTGTAAACTAATCAATTTTTATAAATAAAAATAAATCAATTAATTTTTATTTGACAATCTTTTTTTTCATTTAAACTTCAAATTTTTTGATAGGTAAGGACAATCTCTTTTAATCATATTTCAAAATTTTTAATTTTATTCAAAATTTAACAGATTTTATTACAGCCTAATACATGTGAATCTTTTAAATCTTAAACCTTTTGTCTTATCAATTTAATTTCCGATCCAATTTTTAAAACAATTGGACTAATGTTGACTAAAGTTTGCAAATGACAAAGAAGTAGTTTATTCTATTTATTATTTTCTACACAATCTTATTATTTATTTTTTTATCAAATATGAAGATTAATATAAATCTATCTACTATCTATAATTTTCTTGGTTTAAAAAAGGCAAATAAAACAAGAGAAAGCTGGTAAAGAAGACCTCACTTAAAAAATTTGAAGCACAACAACTCTCCATTGAAGAATGATTTAAATCTGGAGGTGCAATTCTTGCCACAAAGTTATTTCACTATCAATAATTTACTAGTAAGTTTACCAGCTTGCTTTTTCTAATAATTGAAACTTTTAATGAAACTTGACCCCTTGAAGTAATCATCAACTTTTATAATTTCGTTACTTTCCAAACTCAAACTGTGACGAAGATCAAAACTGGCGTGGGGCTGGACAACGAACCTAAGCCCCATGGTAAGTATTGATAATGTACGGCAGATCTGGATCAGCTTTAAACCCAAACTTATTATACGTGGGCTCAGTGGCTCCTAGTCTACCTTAAAAATCACAAAATTTAAATAATAAAGGACAAAAATGAACATGATACTCTAATTAGTGCTAATAAAAGGATATTATGAGTAGCTGAGGGAAGCTTTGTAAAGGCCAATATAAAAATTGACGAATATCTTTTTGTGTAGTTTTATTTATTTTTAGAATATTACTGTAAATCATTACAAATTAGATTATGATATAAGAAATGCTTATTGAATTTATATTAGATTTTTTTAATACCTAATATGATTATTGTAAATGATTTTAACAATAAATTAGGTTAAAATAATTAATAAAAATTCAAAATAATAATATTTATAATAAAGTCCATCCTTTCACTTTATTTGAAAACTATAATTTATTTTTTTACAGGTAACAATGTTAGAACTTATCAAAGACGTGACCTACAATAAAATTTTTGATAAATTAAAATATAGATAAATAATTCATCGTAAAGAGATACTTCTAAAGTTCTAATTCCCGTAAGTCTTTTAAGTTCTTCATCTAATAGTTAGGTTATACTTGTAAATTGGTAATACTTGAGCCTAAGCCTTTACCTAGCATATTTTAATAGTTTTAATAATAATAATAATAATAATTAATAATAATAATAATATCTCTTTTCATGTGAATTATTCGAAAAATCTCTATATTAATTAAGGGTAAGGTTACGTACTATTAGACTTCTCCATAATTAAGTTCAGATGTAAGATACCTATCTAGAAGTGTTTGCAACTCCATCATGTGTGATGGAATCATCAACGATGTGACTTTTTCGAAATCTATCTGTAATTCACTACAAACTTGGGAAAGGTAAACAAAGAGAAGATGTGTACGAACAAGAGATCTATTGACAAGAAGGAAAATGATTGAAAAGAGAAATTCCCCAATATTTGGCAATCCCACGTCAGCGGATTTTTACAGGACGATATTGTTGTTATTATTATTATTTGGAATAAAATTAATTTATAAAAATTAAAATTAAAATTATAAATCCAGCATATTCGAGGTTAATAATCATAAAAATATAATGTGGAATTTGTGTAAAAATGAAGTACACGAGGCAGTAAACAGTCACAGAGAAACGTGGCTCCAATCCAAGATAAGATTGTCTAGTCTCGTAAAACCACTCCCACCTAATTGATAAACAGTTACACGCGCTTCTTCAAACTTTTCGAATTCTCCCTGACGCAACACGGTGTTTATGGATAAAGCGAGTGTGTCTGATTATCCACTCGAGAGAGATTAAAAAAGCAGTACTTGAAAAAAATAAAATTTTTTTAAATAATATATAAACCTTAATTTAAATTCAACATGATTAATCCCGATCGGCAGGGAATAACCACAGCCGTTAGATAACGAAAATGATGGTGGATGAAAGATTAATTTAAACCACACGATTAAGGCGTGTTGGTGGTACACGGCTGGGATTGCTTCAGTGACGGCGCTCCATGAGGCGGATTGGGCCTATAAGTAGAGGATCGAACTAGCCCATAGATCGTGCGAGCTTCAGATTTCTCTCTCTTCTGTATCTCGGAGAAGAACAGTAGCGAGCGAGTAGCGTTTGTGGTGACCTCTCCTAATTTCAACGGATTTTCTTGAGGTTTGTATGAATCAAGGGCTCGAGGCGACAGATCCAGTTTTGAATTGGAATCTGGAGGATAAACCTCAGGTTATAGGGTTTAGTGACACGTTGACTCGTGGGGTCTTGGGGGTGTTGTTCGTGTCGACGCGCTTATTTAGATTCGATTCGATCTAGGGTTTTCAGTTTTTGGGGGTGTTTTTGATTCGAAGTGAGCTTAGGGTTTTTCTTCTAGTAAGTATTTATCCTTGATCTTTGGTATCTTTTCTCTTCTCTTTTTCTTGACTTCCCCTAATTCGGATAAATTGAAGGTTTTGCCGTATTTCTGTCGGTCATTTCTGATTTTGTATGGGTTTTCTCTGCCTTTCAATTTAGAGCTGGGGTTGAATTTGAATTTGCGAACTTTCGCTGATTGGGGCTTAGTAGAACTTGGAATTGTTTGTATATTTGTAATAGCGACAAAAGGAATCCTGATGCGTAAGTTATTGGCCACAATAAGGAGAGAAGATGTTTGAAGTTAAGTGAAGCTTTTTGCTTTGGAATTTATTACGAACTTGGATACATCTGCGAGAAAAAGGAACTGTCCTGGATTGTCTTTGAAACATTTTTTTTTTGGTGGTCTCATTCATTGAACTTTAAAGAACCCAAGTAATTGGGTATTCTTGTGAACCAGTAACTTGGCCTTGTCATGAATCTGGAAATTGATATTGAAGTGAAGGTTAATCAAAAACTTTGTAAGTTGATATGTGCAGTTACTGGAAATTAATCTTATGGCGCCAACTGTTCCTATAGAGTTTGCTGGACAGAAGGAATCGAAAAAGTGTTGGCTGTCACGACCAATGGGGAAATCACGGAAATATTCCAAAGGACATTCCTCTGGTTTCGTTCCCAACTACCGGCATGTGGTTGAAACAATGGACGAGTACGAGGGACTTGGGAGCTCAGGACGAGTTGACACTGAGATGACAGTATCCCAGGATTCCTTCGCCCCCAAGAGGAAATGTATTAGTCTGAATGCAGATGGTTTTGACAGTTTTAATGTCCCAATGAAAGTACAGTCATTGTCAAAGATGTCAATGTCAGAGAGGAAAGATTTAAAACTAAGGTTACAAATGGAACTTGAACACACTAGGGCCCTTCTGAAGAGAGTAGCTTCTTTGACCACACATGCAGTTGAATTGTCGCCCTCTAATGATATTCGCAGTTGTAGTGATGGCCAAAAGAAGCCTCCCTTAGAGGATTTAAGTAGATCTACCGCAGCATCAGCTCTGTATAGTAAGAAATGGGCTCCTTCTGGTCGTAATGGGGCCAAAATGGAAAAGGGTACTTCTAGGCGTATTGAGCAAACAAAACTCGCTGCACCGGTTAGTGCTTCTATGGCTATGTTGATGAAACAATGTGAAGCATTGTTGAAACGGTTGATGACCCATCAGTATGGTTGGGTTTTTAATGAACCAGTTGATGCGATAAAATTGAACATACCTGATTATTACACAGTTATCAAACATCCAATGGATTTGGGAACGGTGAAGAGTAAAATTGCTTCAGGTCAATATTCAAATCCAGTAGGGTTTGCTGCTGATGTCAGACTAACTTTCTCAAATGCAATGAAGTATAACCCTCCCGGAAATGAAGTCCATATCCTGGCAGAGACGCTTAGTAACTGTTTTGAAGTGAGATGGAAAGCAATAGAGAAGAAGTTTCCTCTAGTTGTTGAGGTGGAATCAGAGCAACCAGTACCTGGTGTTCATGTGGAGACGATGGTGGATATGCCGCCTGCAAAGAAGAAAAAAACTTCACAATGTGAAAATGAAAATATATCAGAGCCTGTTAGAGGGGTTATGAATACTGAACAGAAGCACAAACTTGGCACAGAATTGGAGACATTGCTGGGTGAATTGCCTGAAAGTGTCATTGAGTTCCTAAAAGAGCATTGCTTTAGTGCTGACCAGTCTGGCGAAGATGAGATTGAGATTGACATTGATGCTCTTAGTGATGATACATTGTTTAAATTGAGAAAGCTTTTGGATGACTTTTTGCTGCAGAAGCAGAAATACTTGGAGAAAGCTGAGCCATGCGAAATGGAGGTATGATTGTTTCTACTTCCCTCTTCCATATTTACTTGCACTCTGTTTTCTGGAGCCTTTTTTTGGCTCTTTGGCTATTTGCATTGTTCCTGTGCAATGTCATGTGTGCATAAGTGATTGCTGACATGGCTTTCGTTATTCAGCTTCATAACGAATCTGGGTTAAGCAATTCATCATTGCAACCATGCAAAGGTAATTCAACTCTAGATTAATGCATATTAAGGTTGTAGGAAGTACAAGTACTTCCAGCATGTCAATTTGTTTCCAGTTTTAAAAATATAATGTTTTATTCAGGCAATGATTCTGTGGATGAAGATATAGATATTATTGGTGGAAATGATCCTCCATTTTCGAGTTATCCACCAGCAGATATAAAAGAAGACACAAGCTGCAGAAACAGTAAATCCAGTGGTTCAAATAACTCCAGTGGTGGATCAGGTTCTTCATCCAGTTGTAGTTCTCTGTTAAAATCCTGCTCAATTTTCTTTTCTTGGGATCTAGTGTGTAGTCCCATAAAATATTCCTTGCATGAATATAATAATTTGTGGGATTGAAGAACATTGATAAGATTGTGGCTTTATCTGTAACATATTATTAGTTGCTACATGTACTCACACCTTTTTGGAAAAGTTCTACTGTTTTTGGGGATTACGGATTACCTGTCCGTTACTCTGTGCCTTACCCTATTCTACGAGCATTTATTCATTCAATTTCTGTGGGCCCATTTATTAGATGGATGGATACTCATAAAACAGGATAGGCACAGACTAATAGGAACAGGTGATCTGTTCCTGTTTGGGGGAGATACATTTGGGCAAAAATTTAAATATGGTAGGATTATTGCTAGTTTCCCTCTTCTGTAGCATTCAAGTTAATGGTTTTTTTTTTTTTTTCCAGATTCAGATTCTGGGAGTTCATCTGGCAGTGATTCAGATGTGGATAAAGCTTCAGTTCCTCCTCAAGCTACACAGGTATATTAAAATTTTGGTGGATTATTATAGCCGGATAATAAAATGGCGGGCCATCACGGAAGACCAGACTAAAAGATTATGCTCTCTCGTGGTTCCTCCTCTCTGCCCTTGTCGCTTGCTTGGGTTTTGGCTAACATCTTTCTCTTGCTCTTAAGGACAATGTGCAATCAGGAGAAATTGTTGCCCAGAAAAGAAAGGATCTTGGAGACTCAAGCATACAAAAAAGTGAGGTTTCTAGTTCTACAAGTTGTTCCTGGACTTTATTTGCTGTCTCTATACCTTCTTTTCTCCTTTTTTTTTTAAAAGACCAATTCTAATTGATACCTTTTCTTTTTCAGAATCTCTGAGTGAATTGCCTCAAGATGAACTGAGTTCCCAGGGTGAGCTAATTACAGAGGGGGGTGACCATCAGGAGGGTAAGCATAAAGGCATAGAATTTTTGCTGTTATTTATTTTGAGGCATTTTCTCACGCGTGTGATGCTATACTATTGTAGCGGAGAAGGCCCCACCTGATAGGCAGGTCTCACCAGAAAAGCTTTATCGTGCAGTTGTTGTGAGAACTCGATTTGCTGACACCATTCTCAAAGCTCGAGAAAAGGCACTTGCGAAGGTTGCTCTCTGAATACTGAAGACGGGCTTTTTTTAATCTCTTTAATTGTGCAGAGTTGCTAATCCTATTATTCTTCCTGGCATCTTATCTTTTCACAAATTGACATTTTGAGTTTAGGGTGACAAGCGGGATCCTGAGAAACTTCGAATGGAGAGGGAGGAGCTTGAGCGGCAGCAAAAAGAAGGTTTTGAAAGTTTCTAATTATGATATTCCAAGTTATTTTGATAGTTTTGGATCTTTGAAACATGCCCAGCTCATATTTGATATCAGAAAAAGCATGGTTACAAGCAGAGGCCAAGGCTGCTGAAGAAGCCCGGAGGAAAGCTGAAGCTGCAGCTGCAGCTGAGGCAAAAAGGAAGAGGGAACTGGAGAGAGAAGCAGCCCGTCAGGCATTGCTACTGGTGAGATTGAGATGTCAGTTTCGCAATTATGTATTTCAAAGCCTTTTGGTGTTGCAACTCAGGTTTTTCCGCTTACGTGCAGATGGAGAAAACTGTTGATATCAACGAGAACAGCCATTTCATGAAAGATTTTGAAATGTTTAGGGCAGCTCAAGATGAGCAGGTTCCAAGTTTCATGGAGGAGACCAGTTCCGATCATTCTAAGAATGGGTTGGCCAGTTTCAAGCTTCAGGGGAGTAGTAATCCGTTGGAACAACTTGGATTATACATGAAAGAAGAGGAAGAGGAAGAGGAAGAGGAGGAAGTTGAGCCTCCTCAGAGTCTTCCTGATTCAGCAAAAGATATTGAAGAAGGCGAAATTGGTTGATTAATGTAAAAGGAAAGTTTTTTTGGACCGTGCCAATGGATGGTATTAGGCCTTTTCACTGCGTTTGAAACAGACTGGATGGAGTTACGGTGGATTCTTGTCAGGTTATGATTGGATATGGGGAGTCCTGAGAGTCTGTCTGGGGTATGAGCGAAATCCAGAGAGTTTCAGTGCACAATCATACAAGTAGAATTTAGATTTAGATATTAACGAAATAGGATTGGAAAAGGCTGACCACTGAACATATCAAAGTTTGAGAGGAATGCCTTTCCGTACATATCAAAAGTCACCTGATTCCCATTTGAACAAAGGTTAGTTGGCTACTTGTTAAAAGGTTAATATGTAAATATCATTTTGTAACGTTTAAACGGGATGGTGGAACTCAGCTTTATAAAGACTATAAGTTAACGGTTAAATGTTTAGGATTCATTAGGGTCAATTTTACCATATAACGTCCAAACCTTGGTCAGTGAGATGCTGGACCTTTGATCTGAATTCTCCACATTGTGGCTCCAAGTTCCTTCCCTACCCCTAATCTGCTCAGATGCTTGGTTTGGGAAACAAATCTCTTCTTTGTTGTAGCTTATAACAAGTGTATGCTCACATTTCAGTCTTCAAACATTCCCTCATCCGAGATTCCAAGAGACTCGGTGCCATTAACAATGGGCTGATTTGAAGCTTCAACACTCAACTCACTTAACATGCTAAAATCAATGTCATCGTCAGAGTCATATTCTTCCTCATCTTTACCCTCCTCGCTACCATTTTCCTCTATACCTCTTTCAGCCTCTCTCTGCTTTGCTTCCTTGGCACGAGCTTCTCTTTGCATCCGCTGCTTGATGGCATCCTCGTAGGACATCTCATTCCAAACAACACCCTTCCCCACAATAGATTTGTTGTGAGCATCCAACATCCTCTCTTTTTGACTCTTTTCTGAGTTTTTGGGTTCTCCCCAGTAATCATACCGATATAAAGGATTTTCTGGATCATACTGGTCCTTCCCAAAAAAACTTGCTGGCTTATACCTTCCTGGCTCTTCCAGTGGCAGACCAAGAGCTTGACGGCTGTAAGAAGTCATGCAGGTTTGATCAGTGCAAAAACATAATACAGTGGCTGATCATTAGCTATGCAAATGCAGTATAAATGAGAGAAAACAGATGAAGAGTAGTAACATTTTGCATCTATTAGAAGCTTAAACTGCAAAGGAAATTGGGGGGTAAAAAAGTATACCAGCTTATGTCTCTAATCAAAGCTTCTCTCTCCTCGAATGATCGACGCCAATGTAATAAGTCATATTCATCCATTTCAATGTTTTGCCTCATCTTGTAAATCTTATATTTCTCGCCCCTCGCAATAGCTTCACTTCTCAGTTTATTATGATGCTGCAAACAGATAGACAGAACTAGAGCTAAGGAAAGACACTAAAATGTAATTGGCATCTTCAGAAAGAACATTCAAGTATCATTCAGCATATGAGAAAATGTTTAGCAGGATCACTAAAATATACTGCACAGCTTATGCTTTACATATCCGTTTATGATCTTGTGTAACATATTAAACAACAAGCCATAAGAAAAATCCAGCTCAAGTTCTTGAAATCCTAACTTTGAACAAAAGAAAAGGAAAAGCATGGCACACCTGAAAAGGACTAGTATCAAACATTTAGCATTTTCGTTTTGTTCAAATCCAGCAATGAATCTAGACCACTAGCCCAAGAGGACAATCATGTTTGCACACCCCTCCAATATGAGAGATGAGAAGACAGCATCTCACATAAGGTTTTATCCAAGATACAGGAAACATTTACAGTAAACCAAAGGTTCCATTGTTGCATTAACTACCTCAATAATCATGGCACCACATAAAACACAACTTTCATAGAATTAACATCGGGAAACTAGAATATAGCTGACCTCACGCTCAGCTAAGGCAGCCTCCAGATCAAGCTCCTTAACACTTTGTTTCTGCCAAGAAACACAGGAAGTGTTAATTTGTCAAAAGATAACTTGGTGCAATGTTATCAGAACAGTTCTCACCAAAATAATTTTAGGTGCTAATTTTTTCTTGTAATACACTTTTGTATGTTCGATACTATTTTCTTCATCAAAATCACCATCATCGGTCAATTCAGATATCTTTTTGCCCTTGTACTTGTCAGGATTCATTTCCCAATCATCCACGATCATTTGCTCAGCAACATGAATTTGCCAGAGCTTCATTTAAAACAACAAACCCAAAGATAAGTCTGTATTCATCTCACTAACAAACAGGAGGAGAAATAGATAGTAAAATATCCGAGTTAGTAGGCCAAAAAGAAGGAAAACTATCTGCTTAGAACCACACCTTGTCAACATAAGGGTGATTGGACAAAAGAGGTTCCTCTTCAGGTTTTATTTCTGGATCTTTTCTGGGAACAGGAGGCCTTCCACAATCACGCTGCACTAGCAAGATAATCAATTAGAGGCATGTAAGAAAATCATAATAACGAAGGAACAATCTCAGACGTTAGGACTTTTACTTAATTTTTTTTAACAAATTATTAAGTGAACAAAGATTAACATGAAAAGTTTCTGCAACATATAAATGCTTAGGAAATGATTTTAGTAGAACACTCAGTATCTCATCTCTAACATTAATTATACACAAGGAATCCCAATACTCTAATAAAACAAATTAGTCCAAAGTAAATAACTCAGGGTAGAACAGCACTAATAGTAGCGGAACTTGCTCAACCCATGAATAGAGTCAACAACTTTTGGAATCATACATCTCAAATAGTTTACAAAATGTTTGGGAAGATTCCATTACTAGTACTACAACATGATGAAGTAGAAATCAAGATCCTGCTTGTACTAATATCATCAAAACATGTTCATCAAAACCATTATCCAGGAGGTTAACTTGGTAGAGGGCCATATTGTCTTAGTTAACCTTGAATATTTGTTGATAAGACTTTATGAAAATGTCTCAATCCATGTAGCAAAGCTAAGAATGTTTCAGTATAGAAACCGTAAGGGAAATGGTGTCAAATTGCAAGCTGAAGAAGGAAATATACAGACCCTTAATTCGTCAAGATTAGTATCCTCATCACGGTGGAATATTGGTGGAAATTCAAACCTCTTGAAGCTGGAAGAGTAAATGAACTTATCAAAATATATAGGCAACTAGATTAAGAGGAATACATTAAAATCATCATCATCAAACTGAACAACCCCAATCATACTAACAAGAACAATTGCTAGCCCACCTTTTCATTATTTTTCACTATTTTTTCCTGGTTAACTAGAGAAACAGGCATGGCCCACATAGTCCTCTTGTGCAAGGCCATTTAGATTTTGATGCGTGAAACCAACAAGAAGCTATTCACCGAGTATCATAGAATTTACAGAGTAATAAATTGATAACATGCAAGGATCTTACATACATAAGGTGATCTATGTTGGGATCAACAAAACGCATTTCAATAGGAAAACGAAAACGGTAAGGATCTCGCTTTGCCTGCAAAAAAAAAAAAAAAGACATTCTGATAGAGCTCATCAACAGTAAGGACTGGACTTTAGACATATATTGATAAAATATATGCCGTATCATGTACTAGAAAGAGAAAATGCTCACCAGAATTTCAACAATTACGTGCATTCCAACTTTTATATGATGGCGGATCCAAAACCAATCATTACCTTTAATAGGGACCCACCTGAAACACATGCACAACTATCAATAGTGTCTAAATTGCTAAAGGATAAGAACTTCCAAATAGAGTTGAGCAATTTGGAAACTAAACAACACAATTAAACAAACAGAAGTAGAGAGAAAGCCATAGTTCATCGTAATTACCCATCATATACACCTCCAATGTCGACAAAGGCTCCTTGATACAAGGCAATAGTGGTCACTTTTCCATAACAGATCTGCAACAAAAATTACTCACAGTGTTAACAACTAAGTGTCCACGCTAATTTAAATTTGCATAAGCCAGCCATCCAGCAGTGAGTAGAGTTCCACAAGATATGCCTTTGGATACAAAGACTAGCAGGCTTGCTAAATGCTAACTTGATAGCCACAATTGCATTGCAACTTGCCCCTAGATATTGAATATGCAGAACCAAACTAGTTTTGAAATATTCAACTGCTAGGATTAGTCCAACACAGAAGGTTCTTATCATATTAGGACTCAGGTATTCCTATTACCCTATATTCCTTCCTATAACAATCATGGCATCAGAGTACCCTGTACATGCATCCTCAAATGCAACCTATTAACAGCTTAAAGTTTCAAAATTGAAGACGACTTGAACCCTCTCCATTAGAAAAACGGTTGAAGAATTACCTGTCCGGGATAATAAAATGGAAGCTCATACTGCAGATAACAAAAACAGACCATGATAAGCATCTTTCAGTCAATATGATTAACAAAATAAATGAACAAAAACTTCAAATTTAATTTACCATGCCTTCTTTGTAGTCTTTGCCCCTTTTCCTTCTACCCGGATAATAATCTTGGTCATGCTGCAACACCAAAATTTTCCAGATTAGTCTCCTAAAATATTGTCAATCTTATTCCAGCCTATCATTCCAACAAAGATATTCCTACCACAACTTAGAAACTAAAAGGAATTGTTTGTCATTTCCATCAATCTCCAAGATGTTAAAACACAGACACACATACACAAAAAAACATAGGCACCAAACTGTACACTAATTCAAGCCAAGACCTCAATTCCATTGCCAACTATTAAAAAATATGGCCAAAGAACTCCATATAAAGCCAAATTAAAACCTTCCCTTTTACTTATTTTTGCCAAAGATTTGCCAAAGATCATATATTAAGTGACAATTACTCAACAGAAAACAGCCAGACTTAACCCTCTGAATTTCAAATCCGTAAAAGGAGCATGAAACATCAAACCTTTTCTGTATATGTTTCCTTTGGAAGCCTTGAAATTCTAATTCAAAATTGGAACTTAATCCATTGTCTGTGACACAATATTATAATTCTAATACCCCATTCAAAAGAATTAGATTATAGTTATTGTTACCATTCCAAACAACTCAAGTTTCATTAAAATGACCTCATATTGCAATTCCAACTCCAAAAGAAACTTGAAAATGAGAAAATGAAAATGGTTAGTTTGGTTCATTTCAATACCTTATAAGACTCCTCTTCCAATCTATCCTTGTTGAAATCAACCCATTCAGTGTATTGTTTCAAAAACACCTTATATCTATCCAAACACAAATCTTCAGTCTCTGAAACTGCTTTACTCTCCAAATCCTCCAATCTCACTCTCGTAGACTGCATTTTATGTGATTCCCTAATAAACTCCAGCTCTTCTCTGTTCACTTCCCATCCTATGGGAGGCCAATCCCTCGGCGCCACGTGTCTCACTGCCAACGGTGCAGCCCAAACCGTCTTCAACGGCTCCGGAATCTCACCCTTAATCTCAAATTGCTTCATGTACCACTCCTCCTCTGTGAGACCCATTTCTTTGATCTTCTTCGCTCTGTACTTTGGGGACAGCATTTTGAATGCTTCGATTGCTTCTGGTGACTGAAGAGGGACCTCTTCGCCTTCATCGAGAGATTTTCTGGCGAAATCGGCCTCTGGGGTGAGGATTTCTTCCCATGGAGCCCAATCACGATCGACCCAGTTCTTGCGTCGAGCTTCGTCTTCGGTTTCTTTATCTTTCCGGCCAAATGTTTGGATGAAATCGTCGTCGACCGGAAACTCGTCAGAGCTGAAGCATTTGGTGGTGGTGGTGGTGGTGGAGGACAAGGAAGGCTGAATTACGGTTTTGGTGAAGAAAGGAAGACACTGTAAGTGGTGGTTAAGGTGTTGGTGATCAGGGTTTAAGGGTTTAGGAAAGGAGAAGAAAGCAGGGCTTTGGAGGTTTATCATTTTGGCATGAATGATGAAAAAGATGAGTGCTGCTGTAGTATATACTTAGTATGGCTTTTGTTTTCTCGAACGGATAATGTTTGGTTTTTTGAAAATTTTTATATTTAATTTCTATTAAATAACCTTGTCCGTTTTTATTTTTATTTCTAATTTTTGTTTTTTTCAAAAACTATAAAAACTATATAGATTTTGATTTGTGCTTCTATTTTTTTTCATATTTCGATTTACTGTCAACAAAATATATTCTTTAATTATTTAATATATTA
>JAOQMQ010000006.1:26318668-26329591 GCA_027563845.1 Erythroxylum subrotundum | reverse complement strand
AAGTAAAAATATCAAATTATACCTCAAAATAAAATTATACAACTTATTGACCAAAGAAAAGAAATCGGGGCCCAACACCACATGAAGAATAAATTACGTGAACAGCTGAAGTGTATGGTGTGCGTGATTTTGTAGGGTGTTGCTTAAGCTGCACGTTCAGCTTTGTGAAGTGATTCTTGGGTGGACTGCTTTTCTATTATTGTTGCGACGATTTCTAGATTTAATTCAGTGGAGCTTAACCTTTCGGGAAGTTGTCTTCTTTTTCTCAAGTGTATTATTATTTTATTCTTAGTTGATTGATCACTTGAGTTGTTTATTTCTTATCTTTATTATCAAATACTGTGAGGAAATCCTCTGTTGAGGTTAGTACGAGGCGGTCGTACTATTGGGTGTGAAATTCTTTCACGAGAAGTGATGTTGAGAGATAGTGTCAAGGGTTGAGTGGTGTCGGCTCAGTAAAGCCTTGGGTAAATCTATTATACTTCGGTGAAAGTTATTAAGCTGGGTGAGAGCCCCACAGACGTAGGCAAGGTGTACCGAACTGCGTTATCAAAATTTTGGTTTTTTTTTACTATTTCGATTTTGCTTGTTTTTATTTTGTTGCTGCCAAAGAATTTTGCGGAAAGTTTGCGAAACAATTAACCCCCTTCGGCTTTTCAATTGGTATCAGAGCAAGGTCACCGATTCAGAACTTCGTAACAAGTTGGTGCAGATTCTAGTTTCGCGAACATGGGTACAAAAGAGGCACTACAGGTGGAAACTGGAAAAAGTGTGAATGATGCGGAAGATGAATCAGATGAAAATGAAGACTTGGTACTACTCACACGAAATTTTGGTAAATGGCTAAAAAGAATGAAGAAGGACAGATCTGACTTTAGACAATATGGCAGAAGTTCTTCGAGTAATAATTCAAGACAACAAGTCAACACACAAAAGGGTTAACGGAAGGCAAGGAGAATCCAATGTCTTAAATGTCAAGGTTTCGGACACATTCAATCCGAATGTGCCAATACTGTGAAGAAGATAAAAGGAAAGTCCTTCACAAGCACCGAAAGTGAATATGGTAGCGAAGAAGAAATAGATAATGGTGCTATGTTGGTTGCCTTACATAGCAAAAGTCCAGTTACTTGCTTAACAGTAACTGAGAAGGAAGTAACTGAAGGTCGAAAAGAGGGAAAATCGAAAAATTTTGAAAACAATCCAACTCAAGATCCAATATCAGATTATGACAAAGACGGTAGTGGCCTAGATGATAAAAAAGGGAATATTTATGAGGATTACAAAGCTATGTATGAAAAATGGGTGAAAATGCGTAGAAAGAATGAAAGATTGAAGGAAGAGAATCTTTCCATGAAGAACACCATACAAGAGTTAGAAAAGAAGCTGATGTTGACATCGGATGAGCTTGGTAAAGCTAGAATGAAATTAGTAAGTACCGAAAAGGGATTGAGAATATTAAATGGAGGTACCGAAAAGCTAGAAAAGTTGTTAGAAATTGGTAAAGTTAAAGGGGATCTTCAAGACATTGGCTATAAGGGTGAATGCTCTAAAGTGAATGAGAAGAAAGATGACATATCCAAATCTGTCTGAGAAGAAGAAACATCGAGAAAGAATCGAAGATTTATACCCACATGTCATTTTTGTGGAGTCATTGGACATATAAGGCCAAGATGTTATCAGTTACTACAGATGTTGTTTCAAAGAAGACAAAACCGAAAATCTAGACACTCTCCATTAAATTTCCAGCAGCATCCCATGATATCGAAGCAAGCTTGGATTAAAAAGGGTCAAGTATAAGCACAAAAATGTAGTGAAGGAAAAATAAGAAATTGCCCAGATTTGTTGTTAGTTACTGTTGAGGAAGTAACTGCACGAACTGAGAATTTTCAGTTACTTCGGATGATGTATCACCCAAAACACTAGAAACTGATTTGAATCGAGATTCTTCATCTCGAATCCGAAGAAATCATCCAGTAAAAAACGTCATTAGAGATGCTAGCGAAAGAAGAAAAACAAGAGAAAGAAAAGGGGTTGATTATCGAGAACTTGTAGGCTACTCATGTTACACATCTTCATTCGAGCCAAAGAGTAAGCCCAGGATTGAGATTCTTCGAGGGTCACAGGGATAGTGTGCTTTACATTTTTGAAGTATTTTTTTTATGTTGTTAAAAAAACAAAACAAAAAAAGAGACAAAACAAAAAAAAAGAAGAAAGAAAGATTTTTTTTTGTTCTTTAGGTTTATGTTGCTATCGTCGTCCCATTTTTTTAGTAGTTTGCATTGTGACTTCTATTTGGCTCTATCGAAGACTCCTAAGCTCTCTCATCGGTATGGATCTCTCTCGGTATCTCTCTCTCTTTCGAGCATATCTCTCAGCGTTTTGATTGGTGGTAATTTGTCTTCTTAGCGTGCTTATAATTCTTCCGCTGGTATGATTATGCATTTTGATACTATTTTGTTCTAAGGGGGAGATATCAGATTGTTTATGGTGAATGTTCCATTCAGGGGGAGATTTCAAGATATATATGTCACTATTCATCTTACTTTTTGGCATCTTTTTGTCCCAAATGGGAGAAATTTGGATAATTGGTATTCTTTGGAACTTGATGTTTGACTAAGGGAGAGCATTGTGAATTTCATCTTTATATGTCCAATTATGATTATTTATGTGGAGTTTCATATTTGTGACAAACAATGCCAAAAAGGGGGAGATTGTTAGGATATGTGTTTTGGCATTATTTATTAATTGGACATATAAGATATTAATTGGACAATGACTTGGATTCAAAAGCCATATGAATAATCTTCTATTTGAAAAAGAATCATATCTTAGATTGGAGTCTATTATCATGTTGATATTGAAATTGTTTTATTGTTGGACAAGTTGGTAATTTGATAGAGTTATAGCTGAAGTGGTATAGTAGGAATGGATTCGGTGTTGGATTAATGAAGAGAGTAGTGGGCCTTAATTATATATATATAACTCTATCCAATTATACGTGATCTTTGGTGGAATTTCTACAGTGGGCGTTGTGCACATATCCTAATCATTGTAGAAGTCCTTTTTAAGTATGCATGTTGTTTAGATCTCCCATTTAAGGTGGATTCCTTGAAGTTTATCAATACACGTGGACTTTTCCTAGTTGGTGTTGAAGTATATTGAAACATGATACTGGATGAAACTAAGTTGTAATTGTGCGGAAACCGAAGAAAGATGTGTATGTGAGAGATAGTTTGGAAAAAGGTTCAGTGGTTTTTAATCAACACAATGAATAACGTGTCTATGAACGAAAATATGTGATGACTGCGCACATGAGGAAATCAGCTGAATAATGCATCTTGGGTGAGCAGATGTTGATGTTGCAATATCGTTTTGTCTGAAGATATGTCTCCTTTTATGTGTTGGTTCTTTGGCTGGAAGTTTCTCGTGTGACTACATGAAGATTAAATTATGTGAACAGCTGAAGTGTATGGTGTGCGTGATTTTGTGGGGGTGTTGCTTAAGCTGCACGTTCAGCTTTGTGAAGTGGTTCTTGGGTGAATTGCTTTTCTATTATTGTTGCGACAATTTCCAGATTTAATCCAGTAAAGCGTAACCTTTTGAGAAGTTGTTTTCTTTTTCTCAAGTGTATTATTATTTTGTTCTTAGTTGATTGATCACTTGAGTTGTTTATTTCTTATCTTTATTATCAAATACTGTTGAGAAAATCCTCTGTTGAGTTTAGTACGAGGCGGTCGTACTATTGGGTGTGAAATTCTTTCACGAAAAGTGAGGTTGAGAGATAGTGTCAAGGGTTGAGTGGTGTCGGCTCAGTAAAGCCTTGGGTAAATCTATTGTACTTCGGTGAAAGTTATTAAGCTGGGTGAGCGCCCCGTAGACGTAGGCAAGGTGTGTCTAACTACGTTACCAAATTTCTGCTGTTTTTACTATTTCGATTTTGGTTGTTTTTATTTTATTGGTGCCAAAGAAGTTTGTGGAAAGTTTGCGAAACAATTAACCTCCTTCGATTTTTCAATCAATTTGACTGTCAAAGCTATGTGGTATTGGATGAAGGATAACTATACATTCTTTCTTGGGCATGGGTTCTTTGGCTTTATCCAAGGAAGTTCTTTCTTTTGGTGGAGAAGGTGATGGTGTTTGTGGAGGTTTAGAGCTTAACAAAATATCTTTTGCTGGCGGGTTTGACTTTAAAGACTTTAATGTTTTTGAAAGGGTTTGTCTGAACAACACATAAGACATCTTGAAAATTTTTCCATATTCAGTAGCATCAGGATTGGATGGGTTGTTATATATGGGTCGTGTGACTGAAAATGTTGAAGGATATGAATCATATACAACTCTGGAATTCAAAAAATAATTTAATATTATAGCCCTGGATTTATATAAAAAAATAATTCAACATGAATTTCAAAAACATTAAGATCTTTGACAATAATTAAAAAATATTTTTAAAATGAAAAAAAATGAGAAAATTTACCTTTTACCAAATTGGGTTTTATGAAATAATTTATTAGTTTTTTTTTAAAACTCACTATTAGATTATGAAATTTAAGTTCCCAGCTATTCGTTAAATATTACTCTCTTTATTTACCTAAAAGGTATTTTTTAGATATAAATTTATTAATTCCAATTTATAGTTTGCGTCTTTTTTTACTAGCTATTCGATTTTTTGTTTTGTTTTATTTCACACGTTCGATGGCAAGTCTTACTTGAAATTGAGGGTAGGATTATGTGCACAAAATATCCGGAATCAATTATATAAGAATTGAGCTTGGGTCAACTATTGCCAAAATGACTAGAACTAGTCATTTGGATAGTTGACCCTTACCACTTATAAACTTATTAACATTTTCATGTTTAGTCAATATGAGATACTCTAATATTCCTCCTCAAGTACAACTGGGATTGTCGGACCAGGCTGCTGGGATTGGACATCTAGACGGATAACCATCGACTCTAATACTATATAAGAATTGGACTCAGGTCAACTATTGTCAAAATGACTATAACTAGTCATTTGGATAATTGACCCTTCATGTTTAGTCAATATAGGATACTCTAACAAATTAAATTTTCATAATCATAGAAGAATTAAATATGAACTCTTCCTATTTTAAATAAACTTCAACGTCATTGTTAGGTTGAATATGATTTTTATTTAATTATATCACGTTAGACCTTTTTAGGTTGAGTATGATTTTTATTTAATTGTATGACCTTAGACTTTTTTAACTGGCATCATTTAAAACTCCCCAGTAAACTGAACGTGCGTCGTCGCCTGGAATCAATTATTGTTAGGAAAAATATAGGTGATTATTAATTTGATGAATCATTATAATGAGTATTATAAATTTAAAATATTTATAAATTAATTATTTATATATATTATTTATATCAAAGAAGAATTAAATATCAACTCTTCCTATTTTGAATAAATTTCATAATCATTAGGTTGAATATGATTTTTTATTTAATTATATCACTTTGAATCAATTAAAATTTCATAATCAAAGAAGAATTAAATATGAACTCTTCCTATTAAATAAACTTCATCGTCATTAGGTTGAATATGATTTTTATTTAATTACGGCCCTATTTGACAATTAACGAATTGCATTAGTTGTTAGTGATCCTATCAGTGGTTAGCTGATAACATATTAATATAGTTGATTTGACAAACGAATAATATTAGCTATTTATTTAAAGATGTTTGGTAAAATTAACTGTTAGTATTAACTGTTTATGTGCAAAATGATTTATAAAGTCATGACTTAAAAAAAAAGATTTATAAGGACTTAAGTATTATATCTTAGTATTTCTTTGAATATTCTCATAAGAATTTATGCTTACATTTCAATTTGCTTCAGTCAGTCAGTTAAAATTAAATAAATTAAAACTTATTTGCCTATATTCAAAATAAAAAATAATTATTTAAATTAATGTTTGAAACTAAATTGAAAAATGTAGTAGTTAAAAGGCATAAAAATTATTTTTAGTTATATGAAAATGTAATCTCTTAATAAATTAACCTTATCTTATAACTAAAACCGAAAAAAGATTTTAAATAATTGTATCTATTAAAATTAACATTAGAATAATTTTTAGACATAATAACTATTTGTAGAAACATTTTTATGCTTAAAAATATTTAAATATTTAAATATATTTTTAATTAAAGCTTTAATGCTTCTTAATTACAAAATTTAATCCAAGTATTAATAATTACAATGAATGCAACTTAAAACTTTCCTACCCAGCTTAATCTTTGAATATAACATTATAGAAAAATTTGGTTAGTATAAAAAAATTTGGTAGCAATTTTTGTATTGTAGAATACTAAATCCAATGATACTTATTTTATTTAATTAAAAATGGAATAATTTTTAAAAAATAACGATGCTAATCACAAAATTTTATTAAAGAAAAATTGGTTTAATTTTTGAATAATTTATGCTTATTTATCTCTATTTCTATCTCGCTCCTCTAATCTCTTGTAATTTTTAATAAATTAATAGTTAAATTTTGAATACTTATTTTTCTTTTCTAATTTTTAAAAAGCTAATAAAAATTTATTAGTTTATTATAAATCATATTTAATTATTTAGTCAAGCTTAACCAAGAGATAAGCAGAAATTATAACATATTTTACACCTCTATTTAATATTCTTTTAAATCATTTATATAGCAAATTTGAGAGAATAATGTTATATTTTATTATTAATAACTCAAAATATTTAGTTTCATATTTTATCTAAAAAGAGATTAAATTATATTAAATATTTTTTTAATATTAGTGGAGCTTAAAGAAGCAATAAAAAACACAGCAACAGTCCATGCCAAAACGCTGCCAACCGGAACAAGAAGGATAGAAACGACACAGTAGCTGGAGAAACTCCAGAAGTAGAGAAAAAGGCAAAAAGGACAGAATTATGCCAACGACT
The DNA here is from genome assembly GCA_027563845.1 of Erythroxylum subrotundum. Taxonomy (NCBI): domain Eukaryota; kingdom Viridiplantae; phylum Streptophyta; class Magnoliopsida; order Malpighiales; family Erythroxylaceae; genus Erythroxylum; species Erythroxylum subrotundum. Next base: position 26,322,650 of record JAOQMQ010000006.1, on the reverse strand, counting down.
TAAACCAAAGGCGTTACTTGGGAATCAATGTGCGGATTATTTGGCGCATTTAGCATCTTTCGCAGCGCCGGAACTGCATACCCTTACGGAACCTCTCCAGAGCATTTTGGATGCACTATACCGTGACATGCACGGCACCCTTTACAATAGATCCCTTCGTAGGAGCTTACACTTTACGAACTAGTCGCTTCTGTTTTCTTTCTCGTGTACCAAAAAAAAAAGACAACAAAAAATCAAATTTGAATTTCTTTCCCTTTAACTTATTTATTTATTTTTTTGTATATAGCTATTCATTTTCATAAAAAATCAAAATATTTTTACTATTTTATCTGTTTTTTTTGGCTTGGATGTTCCTTATTTTTGCATTTAGCTGTTACATTGAGGGTATAAAGACATAACTTTATGCATTTATTTATGAAAAAATTAGGAATTTAGATTGTTTGTTTAGGCCTGTTGGTTTTAACATTATTTTGTTTGCATGCATTTAGTTTTTATCACTAAAAAAAAAAAGAAGGAACAACAAATGTTAACATTATGGTTGATGGATTAGCAAGTTGCATAGGGTATTTTCTTTAACATAACAAGTTTTAAAAAATTTTTGTTTAATTTTAGGTTCACACTTAAGAGAATTAATCCTCATTTAATAAATTTAGTTTATGAGTAATTGAAAGTCTTATTTGAATTTTACATACATGACATTAAGGTTAAACTTTTACTCAATTTAAAAATGCCTAGTATCTTTGGTGATTTTCATTTACTTTTGATTACCGGAGAAATGCTTGATATAACCTTGAAAATTTTACTGGAAAAATACTTTATGAAAATGTTATTGTTAATAATCAAGTGCTCTTTGAGACAAAAAAAAAGGTTACTGAGGAAACACTTAAAAATAAGGGACTAAATACTCCTTTAAGATCATAAGTAAGATCAGAAGATGAACCGAGCACAAAAGGTGAAGTGCCTGTTATGTTAGGAGCTAGTGACGGAAAAGAAAATGATTCAAGTAAAACCAAGATGCTTTGTGTGTAGAATTAATATACCTATATTGCGTATAGACTAACTTTATTAAGATAAGGTGTGAATGTCTTTTGAGGTTAAAATTGAAATTGTTAAGATGTTTTAAAAGATGTTAAGATGATGATTAAACCGGTTGCGAATATACTAAAACATTATGATCTTTGTAAATAAATTTTCTGATTTGTTATCTAATTTCTTCTATGTAAGGTATGGTTGTAAATTAGATTTATATTTTCATTATAATGTTGTTTTGTTAAGGACGAAGAAAAGTTAATTATGGGAGAATTTGATAAGTAGAAATTATAACATATTTATACCCCTATTTAATATTGTTTTAAATCATTTAGATAGCACATTTGACTGAATAATGTTATATTTTATTATTAATAAATAAAGATGTTTAATTTCATATTAAATTATATTAAATACTTTAAATTTTAATGGAGCTTAAAGAAGCAAACAAAAACACAACTGTCCACGCTAAAATGCCACCAACCAGAATAAGGAGGACAGAAACGACACAATAGCAGGAGAACCCTCTAGAAGCAAAGAAAAAGGCAAAAAGCAAGGATAGAAAACGACACAGCTTGGAGGAGAGCAATTTCGATAGCCAAAAACGTAACATCCAGTAAAGAAGATAAAACGACGGCATAAAGAGGAGCAGACAACCAAGGAAAAATGCAACGTCCAAAAATGAAAAACAACACGAACAGAAGAAAGAAAAACCCAGACGTAGCAGCAGGAAGCAAGAAAAGAAACGTACAACCAACAGATAAAAAAATGCAGACGATGGAAAACACGTCTTCATCTCAAACATCGGATAAGAGAATATCAGTCTCAAATTCATTTGAAATGGATTACGTAAGAGGCAGGGAGAAGTTGAAACTTATCAAAGCACAGCAACCTACGACGTTTGGAGGCATTTTTAGGCTATAAAATGGCAGCAGTAGCAGGTAAAATAAAATGAGCAAGCATCACGCGAAAAGGGAGCTTTCCAAGAGGATTAACACCCTTTCAAGGTGGTTCAAAGCCTGGAGCTGTAGCAAGGAGCGTCGAGAGTGCTTGGAGAGCCATAAGCCTACTAGATATGAACCGGTTCGTAACCAGGGGCGGAGCCAGACTCAACTCTAAGGGGGGGCCAAGGGCCAACATCTAAATGCAAAAGGAGAGCTGTACGTGCAGAGTTGAAGAGAAGAGTTGATAGGGATTTTTTTTAAAAAGGGGAGCCCACTTATAGTTGTAATTTTAAAAATTTTAATTATATAAGTAATTAAAAAAATATATATTTGAAAGGGGGGGCCATGGTCCCCCTCCCCTATAACATGGCTCCGTCCCTGTTCGTAACTAATGGAGGAGAATTTTCAAACCTTAGGGCTGTTCCGAGATCTGTGAAGGCAAAAAAATTCAATCAGTTTTTCAGAAACCTTATTCTCTTTGTTTCTTGTCTCCCATGTTAATTTATGATTAATTGAATTATAGTTTATTTATGTTGTTTTGATTATTTGGGATATTATTTTTAATTTAATTCAATTGATTACCGAATAAATTTAACACTTATACAATTGTTGAAATTTTGACGTCAAATTTCAATCGTTGATTGTGTTTCTTTGTGCTTGACGTATTGAGTTAGTTCAATTTCTAAAAGTAATAAAGGAATAAGGACTACCTGGTTGGTTTTCTACAATTAATTTGTTAAATGTGTCTGATATGTTAAAATTGCATGATTAAACTAAAATTTAAAAATTGCTTGCTCTTGTAAATACTATATTAGATTTATATTTTATTTCTTTGATTCGTTTTAAACATCGAACACCCCCCTTCTTAATTTACGTATTAGTTTAGCATAATTCATAGGTTTCCGTCATTGTAATTATTTTATTTTTTATTTTTTCTAATTGATGAGGTTAATCTTATATGTTAATATAATTGAATGAAATCTTTATATGTGCTTTATTATGTATGTTTAATCTCTTCTCAATTAAAAAAAAACATAACTTAATGTATTGTGCTTAAAATAGCCATGTATTATAAAATTGGATTTTATTTTTGTTCTAAGAATTTATTGTAAGTTTATTTTATTAAGTTTTGATGTTGCATCTTATTTATGTGGTTAAATAGGACATTATGTGATAATGCATTAATGATGTATTTTCGTATGAGCAAAATTATTAGGATGTAATTGTTTCTTTTAAAAGTGTTGTAATTAATAAATTAGATTACTAAATTAATTTTTCTTGTTTGATCGACTCTTATTTTGTAGCGCCCCCTTATCGCAGGGTACACATCGGGACGCCCGGAAGTCATTCCAGTACATAATCTACGATAAGGGCGAGCTACGTTCGGTCACTACATTCACTTCATATGACATCATATCATTAATCACTTGTAAAGCATCATAAGAAGATTACAATATTTTTAAAACCAACTTTTTCCTCATTTCATTTTACAAAAATCGAAATCTACATTGTGTCTTTCAACATTTTCCATAAGTACATCATCAAAAACCTAGTACAAGAGTACTACATGAATGAGAAAAATAAATATAGTCTAACTAATCTGTCCAAAAAATTCCAGCTGACCGACCTTTGAGCCATGACTTCTCTTGCCAAAACTCAATCTACAAGACAGTAGAGCCCCTCAGTAGCTAGAGTTGTCTCTCGGTCCTGAAAAGACAACATTACAATTTTACTGAGTTTTGCGAACTCAATAAGTGAACCATCATTGATGAATTCACCGGATCTTACACGCATATCACATATTTCAAAGATATTCATTCAGATCATATTAATATTCATGCTATTCACATAACATAGTATCTCATATCAATTTATCACTCAATTCCACTTTGCAAATCATTCAGGAAAATTTAGTCTTATAATGCTATATGTATGAGACTCACATTCATTCTTATTGTTGTGACCGAGTGCCTATCACATACTTATACAAATACTGGCCCATAGGGCTC
>JAOQMQ010000006.1:26302970-26315833 GCA_027563845.1 Erythroxylum subrotundum | reverse complement strand
AACAAAATATAAATGTAAGAAAAGCAAGTAATCAATTATATGTCATGACTACCAAATAAGATTAGGACTTTAATCATACATTTGGTTACTCCTACTATTTTATTTGAAATAATAGCCCTCACTACTTTTCGGAAAGATTACTCTAATCTTTCTAGTAGGCTAGGATCTCATTCAAATATAGTTGACCTTGAGTTTGCTCAACAAACCAACTAGACTTAAATTAGGTAGATAACTACTTTATCAATCACATCACATATGACTCCTAGATCCGTTAGGTGGCAACTCTTGCCAAAACATATCTTATATGTCATTCCTAACCCTGCCTCTAAATTCATATGATCATGAGTTTGTTCATCCAAATCACACAAATTTAGTTAAGTAGAACCAACAATTATAAGACTAAACATATTCGAATTAAAGGGGCTTTGAGTTTACTCAACAAGCCTTACAATAAACAAAACTCTAGTTTATTCTTATAACAATGGAAGGCATCAATCACGTTCTTAACGTGTACTTAATATTTTAATGAGGGATTTAACTTCATATGTCTCATCAATCATAAATTGCATGTAAAATATCACACATATAAAAACCTACAATTTATCATGCATCCAATATATATATCAACCATATAAATAAAGTATGCAACTTATGCACTCATAATCAAATTATATGCATAAAACATCAAGCTTCGTTTGATTCTAGTTATTGATCTTCATAATCTAAAATAACAATTCCAACTCTTTGGAAAAATTAAATTAGATTAAAACTATTGATTTCTAAATAAATTAAATTCCTATTCTAAATAGAAATTTAATTTGATTTGAAAACAAATTTTCAAATCCAATTGGAAACTATTTCCATTTTTTCTTGACTCCTTTAATAATAATTTAATTGAAAAAAAATTTCAATAAATTATTCCTCTTACTTATTATAATTTAGAAAAACTTCTTTTTCAAAATTATATAAGTAATACATTCTAATCCAATTAGAAAACAAATTCTAATCTAATTAGAAATTACTATTTCTAATCTAATTAGAAATTACTATTTCTAATCTCATTAGAAATTGTTTCTCTTTAAATAATTTGTCACTAAACTACAACCAAATCGATTGGCTGTAGGGCATAAACCAACATAAAATGGCAGCAGTAGCAGGGAAAATAAAATGAGCAAGTATCACGCGAAAAGGGAGTATTCCGAGAGGATTAACACCCTTTCAAGTTGGGTCAAAGCTTGGAGCTGTAGCAAGGAGCATCGAGAGTGTTTGAAAAGCCGTAAGCCTACTAGATATGAACCGATTCGTAACTATTTCAGACCTTAGGGCTGGTTTGAGGTTTGTGAAGGCAGAAAATTGGAATAAATTTTTCAGAAACCCTCAATCTCTTTGTTTCTTGTCACCCATGTTAATTTATGATTAATTGAATTATAGTTTAGTTATGTTGTTTTGATTATTTGGGATATCATTTTTAATTTAATTCAATTTATTACCGAATGAATTTAACACATATATAATTGCTAAAATTTCGACGTCAAATTTCAGTTGTTGATTGTGTTTCTTTGTGCTTGACGTATTGAGTTAGTTCAATTTCAAATTTCAGTTGTTGATTATGTTTTTTTGTGCTTGATGTATTGCATTAGTTCAATTTCTAAAAGTAATAAAGGAATAAGGACAAGCTGGTTGGTTTTCTACAATTAATTTGTTAAATGTGTCTGATGTGTCAAAATTGCATGACTAAACTAAACTTTGAAAATTGCTTGCTCTTGTGAATACTAGATTAGATTTATATTTTATTTCTTTCATTCGTTTTAAACATCGAACATCCCCTTTTTTATTTACGTATTAGTTTAGCATAATTCATAGGTTTCTGTCATTGTAATTATTTTAGTTTTTATTTTTTCTAATTGTTGAGGTTAATCTTATACGTTAATATCATTGAATGAAATCTTTATACGTGCTTTATTATGTATGTTTAATCTCTTCTCAATTAAAAAAACATAACTTAATCTATTGTGCTTAAAATAACCATGTATTATAAAATTGGATTTTTTTTGTTCTAAGAATTTATTGCAAGTTTATTTATTAAGTTTTGATGTTTATCTTGTTTATGTGGTTAAATAGGACATTATGTGATTATGTGGTTGATGATGTTATTTTCGTATGGGCGAAATTATTAGAATGTAATTGTTTCTTTTAAAAGTATTGTAATTAATAAACTAGATTAATAAATTAACTTTCCGTGTTTGATCGACTCTTATTTGCTATATACTATATTATTTACTATATTGTTTAATAAATTGAAAGTAAATAAGGATTTAATTTATATATACCTGACGACACATACTAAATTTTGGTGTCATTTTCCTTATTTATTTGTAAATCGTAACTAATAATTCTTTTGTTTTTGAAATTGTTTTAAGATCTTACGAAAAAAAATAATATTTGAATAAATTTTGCTGGAGGAACCTTGATAGAAGAGGAGGTCTATCTAATGTTTTTTATGTGCATAAACCTATAATCATCCAAAATGCTTAGGTAAAATAAACTAAAAATATTGTAATTATTGATGATTAAAGCAAATACTGCATAACTTTATCGTTCACCCTATAAGAAGAAAGTGGATGATTACAGGTTCATCCACTTTCTTCTTATGTTATGTTTGGCAAAGACAGCCAACCTTATTTTGTTTGGGACACATCGAAATCTAAACTTTGCTGATCATTCATATATGCGCCGAGAAGAAAGTGGCATACTCCACGATTCCTGGATTTCGTTCAAATTTTTCCATGTTTTCCTTGGACAGTGTCACTAATGCTTCAATACCCTCACCATCCTTGGAATCAATGAATATAACCGCATTATTCAGACCCGTTGCGGTGCCTAACCAAGTTGGTTTTCCCCATCCGAAGTCAGTTTCATAAAAAGGAAACCTGCACCAACTGCTGATTGTTATTACACCTCCAATACATTTCACAGCTTGCTCGTCTCTTGCATGCTTCATGCGTTCCAAGTAGCTGCCATATGCATGATCCTTCCTCAGGTACTCATCATTTATGATCCTTAAGGACTGGCTCAAAGTTCCTGCTAACCCATTGTAATCTGATGCGTTCATGCTCAGAGGCCATTTTGACACTTTGAACTGGAAAATGTTTCCTATGCACCGTTCTGGCAATGGTGGGTTCATCCTCTTTCGTAAATCTACAGTAAGAATACCAAGGTGAACCTTATAAGGGGGTTGATCTTTTCTTGAGCTATGCCTATGGCTGCACTCCAGATGAGCGCAGACAAGGATTCAACCCGAGTTGGACGATCCGAAGATGGTCCGATGCTCCCAATTTTATCTCTTAAAGCAGCTATCTTGGAGGCTTCAAACAAGAACCTTTTGGTAACCAAACTCGGCAACACATCTCTATCCGAGTACTGCCCCATGTAGAAGCCTCCAAGGTCTTGGGGAGGGAAAAGAGAAGTACAGTCAACAACAATACCGTCGGAATCAATGGCACCACCACGAGCAACGGTAGCCCAGCTTCCGACGAACGAAGCTAAAACAGAAGCACTGGCTACGGAATGCCAAATGCAAACCCCAATCGCCACTCCTCCGCAGGTGAAGATATTAACTTGAACAGCCAAGATCACTCGATTGCGGAGATCAGCTGATCTATCGTGGGGATTGCAGGGAAGTAACTGTTGAAGACTATTAGCGTCTGGCTGGTTAAGGACAGAAGACAGATCAGTGTCTACCTGGGCTCGAGTGTAACTTGCTCCACGGTCGTTGCAGTCGATTGAGAAGGAGTCTTTGAATCGTCCAGCGAATGGATAGAAGTGGGATAATGCCTTTGAAAGGGAGGTCTTCAGGTGATCGTCGACGTTTTGGTTAAATTCTTTTCCAGGTTCTGAATAGAAAAGAACCACAGGAGCGTACATAGGAGGGGATAACTGATCCAAAAGGGAGAGCTTATAGGTCGTGTGTTCATCTGGTGTGGGAGAAGAAGGTTTGATGGTTTCTCTGTATAGGATATGGACATTCAAAGCCATTTTCCCTTCGCAAAATGATCAACAAAGGCGTGTGAGTTCATACATTATAAGCAAACCAATCTTACGTGGTAAATAATGTGTCAAACCCAATACAGAAATAAATTCTTTTAATTGTCTATTAAATTATTTTAACAAAAAACTTATATAACCATATGTCAAGTTGATTAAAATTTCATAATTGAAGAAGAATTAAATATGAACTCTTCCTATTTTGAATAAACTTTATCGTCATTGTTAGGTTGAATATGATTTTTATTTAATTATATCATCAATTAAAATTTCATAATCAAAGAAGGATTAGATACAAACTCATCCTATTTTCAATAAACGTCATTGTCATTATCATTGTTATGTTGATATGATTATGATATAATTGTATGACCTTGGACTTTTCTAGCCGACACCGATTAAAACACTTGAGTAAACTGAAGCTGCGTCATCACTTGGAATCAATTATAAATCTGATGGCTTTCATAATTATAATGAATATTATAAATTAAAACAATTATACACACGTACTATAACATGTGTATCCTGGAGGTTGAGCCCATTAAGTTGAGCTCTAGGGGCCCGCCCTTATCCCACCTCTTTTTTGCAGACGATTTGGTACTGTTTGCTGAAGCCACTGAGGACCAAACGAAGACTATAGCGCATATCCCGGAGGTGTTCTGTCTTTCTTTTGGTCAAACAGTCAACCATGCGAAGACGCGAGTTCACTTTTCCAACAATGTTCGTCCTCCTAAGGCGCAACAGCTTAGCCACCTGCTGAACTTCACTAGCACCCAAAATCTGGGAAAGTACTTAGGGATTCCGCTGTTACATGAGCGTACAACGAGACGTACCTTCCAGCATATTTTGGATTCCGCCCGCCAGAAGCTTTCTGGCTGGAAGGAGAAGACTGTCTCTAGCTGGGCGAGTTACTTTAGCCCAGTCGGTTCTTTCGGCCCTTCCCCTCTATACTATGCAAACCATTCGCCTTCCTCGTCTCCTCTGCAATGAATTGGAGCGTATGATGCGGGACTTTATTTGGGGATCTACGGGTGATATTCGAAAACTGCCCCTCGTTAAATGGGAAATTGTTTGTCAACCTAAGAACGCCGAGGGGCTGGGCCTCAAGCGTATTCGCTCTCTGAATGATGTCCTTTTGTCCAAACTGGGCTAGGCACTCGTCACTCAGCCCACGGCGTTATGGGTTCTCCTTCTTCGGGCCAAATATCCGTTGGAGCCCCCCTTTCTTCCTCTCAATCTCGACAGACGAGGCGCTTCCGGAGTTTGGAGAGGCATATCCGCTACCTAGCCCATTGTCCGCCAAGGCGCCCGTTGGTCGCTGGGAAATGGGTGCAAGGTGTTATTCTGGTTGGATAACTGGGTACAGGACTGGGGGCAGCTTCTTTCCGTGGTGACTTCCCCCATTCCGGATAGTTCCCTGCCGGCTTTGGTTGCTAATTACCTGCATGCATCCTGACAGTGGCATCAGTTTCAGCATTACCTCCCATCCACTGCTTGCCTCGCTATTTCTGGGATCCACTTGCGGCACAATTTCGATGAGGACGATACCCTTATCTTGGCCCAAACTGTTAATGGGCAGTTCTCCTCTGCTTTAGCTTATGAGTTAATTGAAGGCATGCCCACATCGGGGGCTCGTTCCCACTGGGATCTTGTTTGGAAATGGCCGGGCCCCAACGCATTCGGGCCTTTCTCTGGCTTATGGTGCAACACAAGCTTTTGACCAATCACCAGCAAATGGTCAGACATCTTATGTTGGACAGTCTGTGGATTAGAGGAGACCACAATGCACGTCCTTTGCGACTGTACACAAGTGCAATCTTTTTGGCGTAATTTCCCAGGTCCAATGCTTGGCCCGACGTTCTTTCGGCAAGATTTGGAGCAGTGGGTTCAGTCTAATCTAGTGCACTATTCTCAGCTAAGGCAGTTACCTTGGCCCATTATTTTTGGAGTTGCCTGCTGGTTTCTATGGCATTGGCGTAATCAAAGTATCTTCGAAGTCGACTTTGCGTGGCCCGAGGAGGGGACTCGAGTGGTTCTCGATTATGCCAAGTGGATAGTCCAAGGCCGAACCTTGGAAAGCTATGTTGTTAATGATCCGGGCCTTCCGGTAGGCCATCGGGCGGGTTGGCTCAAACCGAGCGAAGGATGGGTCAAATTGAATACGGATGGGACGGTCCACTTTATGACCAGTATTGGCTCTGCTGGCAGTCTTCTCAGGGACAGTTGCGGGAATTGGTGCGGGAGCTTCCTCCACAAAATTGGCCCGGCCTCGCCGATCGTCGCAGAGCTCTGGGGTGTCCACTTCGGTCTTCAACTGGCCTGGACGCTGGGTTTTCGACGAGTGATTGTCGAAGTCGATTCCTTGGAGGTGATTAATATTCTCTCCTCTTCGTTTATTACTCTGACTGATTATTCTTTTTTGATGACAGGTATTCACAACTATCTTCACAGAGAGTGGGAGGTTAAGGTTCAGCATGTGTACCGTGAAGGGAACCAGTGTGCTGATAATCTGGCTTCCTTAGCGGCTCTCTCCTCCATGGGTCCACGGCTTCTTCAGGCGCCATTGCCCCTCATCCTACTTTCTCTGCATCGGGACAAGCAAGGCGTTTTGTATCGCAGATCTCTGCGTTAGCTAGGATGTTTTTCTAGTCTTCTTCTTTTGTATTTAAAAAAAAACATGTGCATCCATGGCTTGATCGAGTCAAACCTTAACCGATTGCTTCCTTGAAAACAACATGAATTATGCCACAACTGTTGGAAGCTTTGATGGGCTCAAAAATAAAAGAATCTTTCACAAAATATGTAGTTGTATTGATAACAAAATTTGTGAGTACAAAAGACACACACATAAGATACAAATATCTCTCTCTAAGTGCTACTGCACTTTTCCTCTCAATATTTCTTTTTTCACAAAGAGCTTCGACTCTCAAAACACCTCTCTTTTCAAATGCTCTCTAGTTTTTCTCTCATACCTATAAATAGTTACAAGACCACATATATATAAACATGCTAAAGGAGTTAAAATACAATTTGACTTCTTCTTTGACACATCCTTATTCAGGAAACTTCAAATTCAATTTGGCTACTACTTTGACTTATCCTTATCCACAAAACTTCAAATACAATTTGGTTACTGCTTTGATTTATCCTTATCTTCAAGACTTCGAATATAATTTGACCACTTCTTTGACTCATCTTTATCTACAAGACTTCAAATACAATCTGGCCACTTCTTTGACTCATCTTTATCCACAAGATTTCAAATAGCCACTTATTTGACTCATCCTTAACTCGTCCTTATCCATAATGAAGGAAGGTTTGTATTTTCTAACACAACATTACGGGCAAACTTCTGCTTCTATGGTTTCCAACAATCCTACCCTCTCCTCCTTGTGCAATGCCGCCAAGCCGAATCATTTCAGACCAGAAATTGGTGCGTTCTAAATGCTGTAACTTGAAAAAGAAAAGAGAGAGAGCAAGAGAGAAACAAGAAGAATCAAAGCAGTATTTTCCCTTTTTCTTTTCTTTTGCTGTTTACAGTTGTAAACAGTAATGGTCAGGTGTCCGCGTTGAAAATGCAAAGCATCTCGATGAGCCTTCACAAGTATGTGATTGTACTTTCCGATGTTCTGGATATTGGAAACGTGTTTGGTATGGCTATAGGGGAAGCAATACGTTATTTCTCAAATGACCTGAAATGACAGCTTGTATCTTTTAAAACAACCGCAACAAGGGTGGAACTATCTTGTCAAGGCAATGCTCTGATTCTTCCTATGATACGGTATCTGCAGAGACGTAGTCGACCCGCTAAAGACAGTCCGTGCAGAGACGGCTAATGTGCTCATTCCATAGAGTTACAACGAATATTCAAGTACTGAAAGGGGCGGCCGGTGGCCCTAACTGGTTTTGGTGAAGCCTTAACGTTCTCTCTCTTTTTTTTTTTTTTTTGATAAGAGGAAAGTTACGAGCAAACTAAGGTACCAAGCGGGGAAAGAAAACCCCAGATATATCCTGTAGAAGGATAGTAGCACAACCCACAGGTGGGTTTTGATACCAATGAACGCCTAGTTCTAGAGACTTGGCCTGGTTCGCTAGGCAATCCGCAGCTCGATTAGTTTCACGGTAAATATGTCTAGCCTTTAGTATCCATTGGCGGTGTAGTAAGTGATGAATACCCAAAAGAAGGTTGGTAAAAGGAGCAGAAGGTCGAGTGGAGAACTTAACGTTCTCTTTTGAACTAAGGTTATGACACTTTTGAGTCTTCTATGACTTTGTGCAAAGCAATAAGGTTCCTTTCGGGTAAGAGTTTTTCAGAGACTTACTGAAATAAACGCTATTCGTGGTTCTTTGTTTTTTCTAATAGTATGATCATATTAGTGTATGAAGCCACCACTTTCAGCCGATTGCCTACCAAACTTTGCTTCTGTAGCTTCCTTGTTTGGCATCTGTAACAAATAAACCACGTCATGTAAAATGAAATGGAAGCACTCTAAAGTTCCATGGAAAAAACAAAAACTTGATGTGACCATCGTCTTATCTAATTGTCTGGCCGAGAGGTTAAACTAAGAATATGGAAGGGTCCAATACAGTGGGACGAACGGCATGTATGTCTTTTTGTCCAGTGCCCATATATTTCAATATACCACCGCTTAGGTCGACAACAATGAAGCCAGCAGTTTTTTTGTCAATTTCAAATGAATATGCTGTTAAAATTCGTTAAGAACTATAGAACAGCAGGAAACAAGAAAATGCTGATAGGTTCTTTCAGAGCTCTCTCTATGAGTCTTCAAAGATAAAGAAGGGAAGGGAGAGCGAGAGAGAGAGGGAGAGAGAGGCGTAGAGTAAGCTTCGGCTATGGCGTTTTCTTTATTGTCAAATGAGCTCGACAATGGAACAGGAAATGAGATGAGTGGATTTAATCTCAGCCTCTCGGCTATGGCTTGCTATCCTTATCCTTTTTTTCCCATGTTGGATAACAATGATTCAGCTAAGTTCCTTCCGTTCCCCGAAGAGGCGCAACATCCTAAAAGGGTCAAACGAACAGCGAGTGTTGCAGACTTCAATGAAAGTAATAGCAGCCATTTTAGTGGAGGAAGCAGCAGCAGTTCTGATAGTAATAGCAAGATGAGTCGCAGTAAGAGCGTTAATAGCTTGCCAAAGCTTCATTTTCGGGATCATATATGGGCTTATAGTCAAAGATATCACGCAGCAGAAGCAATTGAAGAAGCAGCTTCTGATGTGATCGGTACGAAAGAGATTAGGAATGAAGAAGATGATAGTGCTAATGAAATAAGGCTCGTTCAGCTTCTAATTTCCTGTGCAGAAGCAGTAGCTTGTCGAGACAAGACTTACGCGTTAGCATTACTGTCTGAACTTAGATCAAATACTTTGGTGTTTGGTTCTTCTTTCCAGCGAGTCGCGTCCTGCTTTGTTCAAGGCCTCGGTGAAAGGCTTTCTCTCCTTCAAACATTAGGGTCTATTGGACTTGTTGCACCCGTCATGAACATAATGGACGTTGCCTTTGATAGAAAGGAAGAAGCTTTAAGCCTTGTTTATGAAATTTGCCCCCATATTCAGTTTTGTCACTTTGTGGCCAACTCTTCCATATTGGAAGCCTTTGAGGGAGAGAGTTATGTTCATGTGGTCGACCTGGGGATGACCCTTGGTCTGCCATATGGTCACCAATGGCGCCGGCTGCTTCAAATCCTTGCCACTCGTGCCGCTAAACAACCTAACCAACTTCGAATCACTAGTGTTGGCCTTCGTGTTGATAGGTTCCGGGTCATTGGTGACGAACTCGAGAAGTATGCTAAAGAATTGGGAATCAATTTGGTGTTCGCGGTTGTTGAAAGTAACCTGGAGAATTTGCATCCCGAAGACATCAAAATTAAAGATGGTGAAGTTCTTGTTGTTAACAGCATCCTTCAGCTTCATAACGTGGTGAAGGAGAGTAGAGGAGCTCTGAATTTTGTGCTGCGAATCATTCATAAACTCTCACCCAAAGTTCTTGTCCTTGTTGAACAAGACTCAAGCCACAATGGACCGTTCTTTCTTGGGAGATTTATGGAAGCTTTGCATTACTATTCAGCAATTTTTGATTCCCTAGATGCTATGCTGCCCAAATATGACACAAGACGTGCCAAAATCGAACAATTCTACTTTGCCGAAGAGATTAAGAACATAGTGAGCTGTGAAGGTCCATCGAGAGTGGAGCGACACGAGAGGTTGGACCAGTGGCGACGGAGGATGAGCCGAGCGGGGTTTCAGGCTGCACCTATTAAGATGTTAGCTCAGGCCAAGCAATGGATAGGAAACATTAAAGCTTGTGATGGCTACACTGTTGTGGAAGAGAAGGGTTGCTTGGTACTTGGTTGGAAATCAAGGCCTATAATTGCTGCTTCTTGCTGGAAATGCTAAATCAAGTTCAAAATTGGAACGGTTGGTTAAGGTCTTGGGTACTCCAGGCAAGTTTACAGCAACAAGTGTCATATGTGACAATATGAACTAGAGGCTTTTCCAAATAGTTTGGGAAAACCTGAAGATACTTGGAAGTTGGAGACTTGATTCCCTTCTTGGAAAAAAACAAGTGTAGGTGATCATTTACTGATATAATAATTAAGGTGAAGGTTAATAGTTTTCAGGATACCAAATAAGAAAATAATATTTTATAAATCCTTCGTTAAGTCCAAAAAGACTTGGCTTTGATCCTCAACTTCCTTTCCCCAGAAAGGCAGTTGGAAGCTTCTATTGCCCATCAATGTTGGGATTTTATAATGATAGATGCTTGAAACTATTGTCCAATGCTTAATAATCACAAGACAAGGCAATCTTGATTTTGTAAAACTTTTAAATTATATTTTATTTTAAAACATTATTTTTAATAGTTATATATATATTATTTTATTAAAAATAAAGCTGAATTATTCACTTTTATAATAAAGACTTCATGATACACTTTAAAATATTACGTAAAGATTTATATTATTTTATTCATTTTCAAAAATAATTATATTTAAAATTGATAATTTTTACTTAAATTTACAATAATAATTATAAATAAAAATTAATTAAATAATAAATACATAAAATTTTACTTTAATTTTATTTTTCGGATGTTACATGAGAGAGATGAATCGTATATATTCACTTCCTATCATATTTTGAATTGACTATTTTAATGAATGATTATGACAAAAATACATATGATAATCACAAAGTGATCACAATAATAAATAAAAGAGAGTTATCTATAATAATTCAACAAAATAACCTTGTGTCCATCTCCATTCTCCAAGCTTCACTTAGGAACTTACTATCTTAAGTCTTCAATAAGTGAAAAGCAATTCTCTATACAACATTTTCTTTGTCGCTGAGTAAAAACAGAACTCTTACAATCAATCTTATTTTACTACAAGTGAAGAGTAGTCCTTTATAAATTTTGTTCAATATTAAGAGT
Source organism: Erythroxylum subrotundum (assembly GCA_027563845.1). Lineage (NCBI taxonomy): Eukaryota > Viridiplantae > Streptophyta > Magnoliopsida > Malpighiales > Erythroxylaceae > Erythroxylum > Erythroxylum subrotundum. Next base: position 26,304,333 of record JAOQMQ010000006.1, on the reverse strand, counting down.
AACTTTTACAAAGATATATCCTAATTAATTTCTCCATTTACTATAAATGAAGAGTAGTCCTTTATAAATCTTGTTCAAGATTAAGAGTAACCTTTACAAAAAAATCCTAAGTAATTTCTCTAATTACAACAAGTATACAACTCAAAAAATCCATATATTGCTCACAGCAATAGACAATGACTTAATATGTGTTATATACACGTGCACTCTCTGGCTTGTTAATATTTGTTATGTCCATCGTACTTCTCATAACTTATATATTATCTATTTATGCTAAAAACAACCTAAAATAATCGTTAGGAATAAAAAACATTGGTTACGATGACTAATAATGGTGATATTGGTCGACCAATATATAAACTTTCAATACATGAAATTTTTACCATTCATAATACATTGGTCAACCACTTAAAGATATTATGTAACGCCCTAATACCTCCTGGAAGAATATTGCGAGTGCTACCCAAAACAGTACAAACAGAATGCGAAACATTTCACGAAAGCATAGCATTCAATAATAAACATTCCAAAACATACGAAACACTTTATACATGCATTTCCATAATCTCAACAAACATGCATTACATATCATACTTTCAGAAACCAGCCTGAATTAAGGTTATTACAAACCTTGAAACAAAAATTCAGGAGTCGCAAACATCAGATACAAGTCTAAAAACAAACTCAAAAAATACATTTTGAGCAAAACAAAATTCAGACTCCTTTGGCCATTGCAGTTGACTTGTCCCAGTCTCTACATCCTTCTCTCTGAACCTACACGGGGCAAATCCACCGTGCTAAGCATATAGCTTAGTGAGTAATAACTAAACTATGTTTAACCACAACAGATACTGAATCATGTTATACAAAAGCATCTCAATATATTGAAATTCAAAACAGAATAAGATTTATTAAGGAAAACACTTCGCAAGCTAAAGTCAGACATTTCAATAGGAAAACATAACATTCAGAATACAAAACAAATCAGACTATAAATCCATGAACAGAAGTGGGTAACGGGACTTATACAGAAGAGACCGAAGTCCCGACACCAAAGTGTCTAAAAGAGACCAAAGTCTCGACACTGAAATGTCATTAACAAAAGACACCAAAGTGTCATTAACAGAAGATACCGGAGTGTCATTAACAGAAGACACCGGAGTGCCATTAACAAAAGACACCGAAGTGCCATTAGCAGAAGACACCGAAGTGCCATTAGCAGAAGCAGCTGCAGACCCTTCTAGGCATGCCTATTTACCCACAACTAGGACTCAACAGTTTTAAATCAAAACAAGTCATTTCAGACATTTCATGTGCAAAGCAAGTAGTCAATCATATTCACATATAAGTAGCACTTCCAATG
>JAOQMQ010000006.1:26246025-26256835 GCA_027563845.1 Erythroxylum subrotundum | reverse complement strand
GACCCACGAGTCCTAAACTACATAGAATTGCTCCAAAGAGAGATAGTCTCAACGAAAGCAGATTTCCATGACCACCCTCCGCTTCAAACTATCTTTTTTGGCGGTGGCACGCCTTCTTTAGTGCCTCCGACGCTAGTCTCGTCGATCTTGGAGTCTTTGAGATTGAAGTTTGGGATTTGTAAAGATGCTGAAATATCAATGGAAATGGATCCTGGTACTTTTGATGCCAAAAAATTGGCGGAGCTGATGGAGTTGGGCGTGAATAGAGTGTCGTTGGGAGTTCAGGCGTTTCAAGAGGAGTTGCTTAAAGCTTGTGGTAGAGCACATGGGGTTAAGGAGGTTTATGAAGCAATCGACATTGTTGGGCTTTGTGGGGTTGAGAATTGGAGTGTGGATCTTATATCTTCCCTTCCTCATCAGAAGCCACAAATGTGGGAGGAGAGCTTGAGACTTACCGTTGAAGCGCGGCCTAAGCATGTGTCTGTTTATGATTTGCAGGTTGAACAAGGCACAAAATTTGGAAACTTGTAAGTGTGGCAATGAAATTTATGATGGAAAGTAATAATCTATTTTTTGGGTTTGTAATGGTTTTGAGACTGATTATGTGAAAGTTTGCAGGTTTACGCCAGGTGAGTTTCCTCTGCCGTCAGAGACACAGTCTGCTGATTTTTATAGAATGGCGTCAAGAATGCTGTCTGATGCTGGTTTCAGGCACTATGAGATTAGTAGTTATTGCCAAGATGGTTTTGAATGCAAACACAATGCTACTTACTGGAGGAACAAACCTTTCTATGGTTTTGGCCTTGGTTCTGCTAGTTATGTTAATGGATTGAGGTTTTCGAGGCCTAGGAAGACGAAAGATTACATGGATTACGTGCAGAATTTGGAATATGGAACAGTGGAATGTTCTGAGGATACTCATGCTGATTCTAAGGACTTGGCCATGGATGTTGTGATGCTCTCACTAAGAACCGCAACAGGCCTAGACTTGAGGTCTTTTGGAGAAGCATTTGGTAGCTCACTTGTTTACTCTCTCTGCGACTTCTACAAACCTTATATAGAGAGCGGGCACGTGATTTGCTTGGATGAAAATCGCCAAGCCATCAAGGTTGATGAATTCAACGCCAAGTTAAAGAGTGAAGATGAAGTCGCCAAAGGGTTGGCATATATCCGCCTAAGTGATCCAGAGGGATTTCTCTTATCGAATGAATTGATATCCATTGCATTTGGAGTAATAGCTCCCTAGCCCAAAAGTGGATATGTTGCCTAATTGCTTATTAAGCTGTGACCTCACGTAGAAAGCAAGAAAATCTCGACACCTTTCAAGTACAGTGAAAGGCAAGTTACTCCGCCCGTTGCAGCTTCATGAAGATAATCTATATATTTGTATTCAAATAATGCGGTAAGCGAAGGGTAGCAGACTTGTTCATGGCCAAATGCTGCAAGAGTAGATTGCGGCAAATGAGGAGACAGAAGATGTGTATACAACTTGATATATGTGGATGAGTAGCAGAAGCAGCAGGAAGGATATGTGAAGATTTGCTGGTTTTGATTACATTATTAGAAGACCTCATATAATTGCAGCTTTTGCGCCTATTGGATTATATGAACATCCCAGATTTACAACAAGTGAAATGTGTAAAAGATTTGCAGGGAAGAGCTTTTCAAGATTATATAAAATCTAAAGGATATCTTGTGCTCAGTAGATTGGACAGTATTACCAAGGTTAAATATGATTTTGCATGTAAGCGTACTATGAACACTCCAAAAAAGTAACTGAGAAGCATATAACACTTTTTTTTTTTTTTTTTTGAAGAAGGTAGAAGCATAAACACAGTTATGTGAAAATGGGAAACAGAAGAACCGGTTTCTGGTTAACAAGATCTGTTGACCATCACTTGCAAATTATGGTTATAGTGAAAGGATAAACAATTGAAGTCAGAACTAGTACGTATAAGATCAATGTTAGACTTGATGACACATTAAGACAATTTATGGAGAGTTGAGCATCTGTTGTGTCTCCCTTGCTGGCACTTTCTGCCTTTTCTTCACCCGGGGAACTTTGCATGACTTGTACATTCAAGGACTTTGTCACAAGGAGAGCTCTGCTTCAAGTTCTCTTTGATGAATCGACGTATTCAGACACAGAACCTGCATATACAGAAAGAGAAGGTGGGAGGAGTAGAGAATTTGATAGTATCGTCATCACTCGCATTTTGTGCTTCCTTTTTAACTTTTAGCTCCTTTAAACCTCATTGTGATTTTAAACTCAATATTCAGTCCTGAAAACAATAGATGCAAGGTTATATATCAGTAGTTTACTTAATCAAAGTTCCAGGTCATCGTACAGCTCAGCAGAGGTTGGCAGACAATCAAAAATTGTATTAAGCTTTCCCTGACATTCTAGAAGGACTAACATGCCATGAACAAAAGCATTAAAATGAACAATCGGGTGACTAATATGGTTGATTCTGAGATTATTTCTCAGTGAGCATTACAGGCATATATCATCAAGGTCTTCGCTTCGATATCTGAACTTTAACATCTATGAAGCTCCTTAATTTCATTTCCACCTCAATTCTTTGACGAATGTATTCAAGTATAGAAGGGATACCAGTTAACTATGAAGGTTTAGTCTTTCTTCCACCTCGTGATATTCTCCTCAGTTCTTGTGTTCCATTCCTCATTTCTCTGAAAATGGAGAAAGCAATTCATAAGATAACTGAAAAATCTTGGCAAGTTAGCCTTCTGAAATTTTCAAGTGCTAAAAGTGTTACCTTTGATAGAGATATACAATAAGATAGAAAATGGGGAGCAACATCATTGACAGTATTGACATAGCCAAGTAGAAGACATTAGTATGCTTCTGCACAGATGACAAAGGAGCAAGTTTAAGCTAAAAATCAATAGAACCTTGGAGACCTAATATGATGAGATAAAGCAATCTACAGACTAAATGCATTGAGCATTTGGGCACTCGAAATGAACATAAGCTGTTTTCTAGTACCTCTCTGTACTTAAACTTGCATAGCTCTGAGAGATATGCAAACATTAACTCTCTCTCTCTCTCTCTCTCATATATATATATAGATACACACACATAGGAACAGATCCAGATGTTCGCATGGACACGCGGCCACACACAAAGAGTGAAGCTCTTCGTCGAATAATTGTGAAAACAGAACCACATGTAATTACTAGCAGAAAATTGAACTGCGCTCTAGGAGTAAAGCTTACCTTACCACCTTTTGGAAAAGGTTTAATTTTCCCTGAGCAAGTGTGAGCGTCACAGAATTGATGCAAGAAGAATTCTACATACCAAGACATCACCACATAAAAGAGAAATTGTGCAACACCATCAGATATCTGTATTGGAGAAATGCAAAGAAGATATGAAGAAATACCATGCAGGCGCCTCGCTGCAGGGCCCTGATTAACAGGAAAACAACTATCTGCAAGACCCTGAGCACAAAACAACCAATATGTTAGAATCACTCAACATCGCATGCAAGAAAAAATGACTATGAGAGTAACCTCACAAAGGTGGCGATTCTTTGCAGCTGCGGCAGGATTGCATTTAGTTTTGGGCTTGGAATCCATCACAAAATCACAATGCAATGCTCCACATATATCAGCCAAGCACTTTCCATCACTCTGAAACAAACCAAAATCTCTATCAAGCAATGTTCATTTTTAACAACTTCCTTCTCCCCCATACCCAACAACCCACAAATCAAAACCTCATCAAGGAAGAGCAAGCGACCAAAATAAGGGAATACTCATAATTGAACATACAACATTCAAGAGATTGAAGTGCCTATTGTCGAAATGTTTGTCCAAATAGGTCTCGGCCAGGAAGCTTTTCTTACAATATCCACACTGCCATTCGTTGAAGTCCAAATGAATCTTGTGCTGCTCCTGGTCCCTAAACAGGTCATTGTCCGGATACAGTCGACACTTGGTCGGAATCTCGTACCTTTCTCGTTCCACAAACGGCATCAAATACTATAAAACAACATCGAAGTTAACAAAATTCAGTCTTTTAATTTACTAAGTGATTAAATCTCGAAAATTGATAAAGCAAAAAGATATATAACATACCTCGTCTAGAACTTTCCAAGCAGCCCTGCTTCTTTCTCTAGAGCAATGTACTTCATGCGGTTGCTCTTCTTCTCGCTTCACAAAATCAAATTATAATTAGAATCAATCCGATTTTCAGGGAACAGAATACCAAGAAGAAAAAGACTCGATCTGACAAATTTTACTGTGAAGTAGTCAACACCTGAGATAGCGATTTCCCCCATGAAAGTGCAATCAAGAGAAGAATTAGAGCAATCGATGTTCTTTTCCTCATCGGTGAAGCAAGATTCTCTCTAGACAACGACAAAACGATTTCCAGAGAACTAATCGCTTACTCTGTTTGACTAATAGTAAATTTGAAAAAAAAAAAAGTTGGGTCTTTTTTGGGCTAATGTCTAGAAACGACACCGTAGGTTGAGAGACACAACTGAACTAGTTTAAAAGGTATGTTCTTTGTATTCTCAGGTTACGAGAATTGGGTTTTTAAGAAACTGCGCAGCTCAGAAAGTACCAAGCTTTTTGAAGCTCAAATAAGTTCAGATAAGAGGAAGAGAAAGAGTGACAAAAGCAATGGGGAAGAAGACGAAGAAGGCAGGAAAAGGTAAGGAAAAAACAGAGAGGAAGACTGCTAAAGGTGAGGAGAAGAGAGCAAGACGAGAGTCCAAGAAACTCTCTCCCGAAGATGACATTGATGCCATTCTGGTTCACTTTTACTTACCCTCATTCTATTTCTTTGGCTTCATGTTTGGTCAATTCACTATACGTTTTTCTTGCATCAGAATGATTTTAACTTCTGTTCAAAATCGATCACCTTTTCATTGAAGTTAATTTTGGACAGCTTGCCTTAAAATCTTGATGCATTATAATGGAAGTTTGCATCTTTTTCTTCTTTTTGGTTTCTGTTGGTTTCGAGATTTTTGACTGCCTATTTATCCATAGTTGAGCATTCAAAAAGAGGAGGCTAAGAAGAAGGAAGTGCACGTAGAAGAAAACGTCCCCGCCCCATCTCCTCGGTCCAATTGTACGGTAATACTTATATGTATCAATATGCAGCAACTTTATTTCTTATCTTGGTTTCTGTTATGTTCTTTCTTTGTAGCCGAATAATCTGAGTGATACTGTATTGAATTGTGTAGCTAAGCATTAATCCATTGAAGGAGACAGAATTAATAGTCTACGGAGGTGAATTCTACAATGGCAGCAAGGTTGCTTTTTTTTTCTTTGAATTTAAGTTGACTATTGAAGTAATCAGATGTTCACGTGTACAGTCATGATCAGATTTTCAATGGTTATTGATGTAGACTTATGTGTATGGTGATCTTTACCGATATGATGTGGAAAAGCAACAATGGAAGACTGTATCCAGCCCTAACAGTCCACCTCCTCGAAGTGCTCACCAGGCTGTTACCTGGAAGAATTTTCTCTATATCTTTGGTAGATTGACAGAATATGGCTTAATTTACAAAAAAGCTGGCACTTGATTTGCTTGTCTCATGCATGCTTCTACCCTTTCTGTTAATAGGTGGCGAGTTCACTTCCCCTAATCAGGAGCGCTTCCATCACTACAAGGTTAAATCTGCATATTGAATTTGTTCATTTTCTGGTGTTTGATTGACTTTGAATCATGCAAACTTTAATATTTACAATAATGAGTGGTATGATGTATCATTTCAGGACTTTTGGGTCTTAGACTTGAGGACAAATCAGTGGGAACAACTAAATTACAAAGGCTGTCCTAGTCCACGATCAGGTCATCGGATGGTTGGTTCATCGTACACTTCTTTTTTCTGAAGTGAGGATATCGTACAAGTTATTTAAATGGAGCTTTAACCTTAGGATTTTTCATCTATTTGCTTATGCTGTTATTTATCTTCCTTTGGTAAATCACATAGTGCTGCTGGTTTTTATTGGTGAAACATAACTTAATCAGTCCACTTCTCACATGTACTTCTTTCCACTTTTGGGGTTCTGTTTCAGGTTTTGTACAAACACAAAATTGTCCTTTTTGGTGGCTTCTATGATACTCTTAGAGAAGTGAGGTTGGTGATGCTTTTGTAGGAAGCTGTTGGAGGATTTTTAAGAGAGTCAGTTATCAGCATTAAAAGGATTTTTTTTAATGAAAATTTTAAAGTATAAATTTGACTTGAGATATTAAATTATTAGGTGCAATTCCATATTATGGATTATTTACATACTGATAACTAATTGATATTAAAATAATTTTTCAACATTTTTTCCTCTATAGGAATGGACATGTTGCGTTTGTATGAATTACTATTTAATTTGATATGCAAAGTGATATTTGTCAATATGAAGTCATACTTTGATGCGTGAGCTTTCCTCACGTCAAAATTAATTTTTGCAGGTATTACAATGATTTGCATGTCTTTGATCTAGACCAATTCAAGGTAAATACATTTAACTTCTAGTTGTTGTGTTCTTTACTTGTTATTTCACAAGATTCTATCTGTCATCATGCTAAATGATGGGATGGTGTTTTATAGTGGCAAGAAATCAAGCCAAATCTTGGAGCCATGTGGCCAAGTTCACGGAGTGGATTTCAATTTTTCGTTTACCAAGATGAGGTAAGTCATACTCTGAAGGGTAGTTGGAGATTTCTTTCTAATTTAAACTCAAGTTACTGCTTTTTATGGCATTAATCTCTTGATTTTAAGTAGTAGTCTGCTCTGGATCTGGAGGTTTCTTGCTAATTTAAACTCAAGATACTCTTTTTCTCAGTAGCAATAGTCTTGCTCATGTTAAATATGTCTTACAACATGTTGGGCATATAGCTACTTTTTGATTCACTTGATATTGGAGCTTGATTCCATTTGTGTATTCCGTAGGGTTCAGCATCTTGTTAGCCCTCTCTCTGAATGGAGCAGTGATCTCCATATCCTCTTTGGCTTTTACTATATTCTTGAATGTAATTGCTATTTGATCACAAAAATGTAGAGCTCATAACGAGTGTGCCAAAATTTGAAGACCTAGGGACCATCGTGTGATATATGTTGGTCCAATTTGTTAGATAGAAATTTAATTGCTGCTGAACGGATTTTGTGCTCATACCTGATATGTAATTATTCACCCTGAATTGAGCATCTCTTGTGGCAGATATTTTTATATGGCGGCTACTCTAAGGAGGTTTCTTCTGATAAGAGCAGCTCCGAGAAAGGAATTGTTCACTCAGACATGTGGTCCCTTGACCCTAGGACATGGGAATGGAACAAGGTGTTTTAGTCTTTCTCCTTTGCCACTAAGTTATTAAGCTCTATTTCATTTTATTTTGTCATTTTGCCCCACAGTTTGGGGATCTTTTTTGTTCTTCACTTTGAAATAAAGCTGTGAGCTCTTGAAACTAGAGCACTTGTTTCTTCCATTATAACATTCAACTTATTTAATGCCTTACTTATTTAACCTGTTTTCCTTTGTTTTTTCTTTCTATTTTTCAGTTTGTTTAAATTAGCCAGTCATTATTTGCATACAGAGTTTTTAATATTGTCAGTTTGTGCAGGACCACCACACTCTTGCGTATGTGAATTATTTTATTTTGTAAGATTGTTTAGATTTGCTCTTCCATCACCGTTCATCTGTTTGTTTAATATGCATTTCTTTGACAGGTAAAGAAAAGTGGGATGCCTCCTGGGCCACGAGCTGGGTTTTCCATGTGTGTTCATAAAAAGCGTGCTTTGTTATTTGGGGGTGTAGTGGATATGGAAGTGGAAGGGGATTCAATGATGAGTGTATTCTTGAATGAGCTTTATGGCTTCCAATTAGACAACCATCGTTGGTAATTCCTTGTTCATGCCTTCTTCCACTAGATTATACATGAAGTTATTATTGATGCCATTAATCTGAGATAGTGTTTTAGAGAAGTAGGGAGTAATGTTTGCTTATTTTGCAAAGGAAATAGTGGTGATATCCTTGTCATTCTTATGTTGGAAAGCAATGAGCTTTTATTGTGTAGTATGTTTCAGGATTATTCCTTCTTGTCAATGTCAATTTTCTTTCCTCTTATGTGATCCAACAGTATGATAACAACAGCTTAATGTTGCATTTTCCTACAATATATTTCTGAAGGGTCAGACTTCATATTTCTTCTTTTGGGTATAGGTACCCCTTGGAACTGCGGAAAGGAAAATCAACAAAGGAGAAGGTGTAGTGCGGATTAAGCCCTGCGAATGTCTTTTTGCTAGTTATCTATCCTACAGCTCTCTTGTTTACAAATCAGCATAGTTTGTTGATGTTTTCTGCAAAAAGAATATATTCCGCTTTCTTAGTTCTGTATAGGTCTTTGGTAACTGCATAAATTGCTCACTAATTGATGCTTTGCAGGTGAAAAAGAGCTCTGAACAAAGGCCTAATAGTTTAGATTATGAAAATGTAAATGCCACTGAAACAGAGGAGTCTGCTACAAATGGTAAAGATGGGAGTCTAGAGTGCCAAGAACAAGAGGTTGATACGGAAAGCGGTATTAATGACCTATCTCAGAATATGGCGGGTGTAATAATTGATGATGGTGGTTTATCTGCTCCCAGTGTTGAGGGAAAGGCAGAGGGATCTAAAGCTAAAGTGGTTCTTGAAGATTCTGGTCCCCCAGAGGTCTGTCTTCCTTACAATAAATTGGCTCATGCATTCTTTTTATTCCTCATCACTAGTTTATGATGTTTAAACTTGTAGATAGTGAGACCCTGTGGACGTATCAATTCCTGCACGGTTGTTGGCAGAGATACATTATACGTATATGGAGGAATGATGGAGATTAAAGACCGGGAGATTACACTTGACGATTTGTATTCTCTTAATCTCAGCAAACTTGATGAATGGAAATGCATAATACCGGTTTGTTACATTTTCCATTCCTAGTTATATATTGTCATAATTTCTTGGTGCGGCGTTCTTTCAGAGATTTCGAAGTCTTCTTTTAATTTTCACTAACAATATAATTGTCTACAACCAAATGTCTTATGAAACACAATTTTAAAAAAATGAGTGAATGAGCATGATCATCATTTCAATTCAGTTTGCTCTAACCTGTCTGAGCCTTGTTTTAAATAACGCAGGCATCTGAATCTGAATGGGTAGAAGCATCAGAGGATGAGGATGATGAGGATGATGAAGATGCCAGTGGTGATGATGGTAGCAGTGAGAGCAACAGTGATGAAACTGACGATGACGATGACGATGGTGGAGAGGTGATTCTCTTCTTCCTTTCTGTTAAAATCAAATGTGTAAATGATCTTGACTTGTTATTGCATTTCCCTATGTAGTTGATAAGAAATTTCTGATGTTCTTTTCTGTTAGATCTTCTGTCAAATTTTGAACTATAGTCTCATTTGTAACCTTGCTTGCTTAGCTGCACTCCATACATTTTTCATGTCACTTAAATGTGGAAGATACCATATGTCATGAAGATTCGACACTTTCATGGCTCTCGAAACAAGTTTTACTATCTCTGACATTTTAATTCTGCTTTAGTTCATACTTTAAGCAGAGGAATAAATATTCATTACCATCTTAATTGTTCACTTGCCATCTAAATTGCTAGAGATCACTATGTTCTGTATATCTAGACAGGACAATCATAGATGTTTACAAAAGTAAACCCCTTGATGTCTTTCTTTCGTCCATGTAGGCTAGGGATAATGCTTCTGGATCAGTTGATGATGCCTTTGCTATAATAAAGGGTGAGAAAAAAAATCTTCGAAGGAAAGAGAAGCGGGCTAGGATAGAGCAGATCAGGGCCAATCTTGGGCTTTCAGATTCACAAAGAACACCAATGGTGCGTATCTAATTGATGTTTATTACAGGTTCGGTTTAGCAGAACTTGCTTCTTCAATATCTTAACTGGAAGTTAGCATGAGGTGACGTTTGATAATTTAATTTGGAAGCCTCTGCGCACAATTTTTAAGTTTTGCTTTCTGCAGCTGATATTTAGCAATGTATTTTTCTTCCTGTACCTAGTGCAGTGCTTTTCTGATTTATTTTTGGATGGCAAAAACTCTTTGATTTATGGATATGAAGTAAGGATAACTATAGGTCTCACCATTTAGGCACATTGATTTATGGATAACCGAAAGGGAACAGCAAAGTCACTATTAAGTGCAAGAAGACTATAGGTCTCACCATTTAGGCACATTGTCCTCAAGACGCTCGGCTGATTTAATTGCTTCTTGCACTTAATAGTGACTTTGCTGTTCCCTTTCGGTTATTTTGTTTCTTGACCATTTTTCTCACCGAGTGCTGCTCATGGGTTTCTTTGAAAAGCCTGGAGAATCTTTGAAGGACTTTTACAGACGCACAAATATGTACTGGCAAATGGCAGCCCATGAACATACCCAACATACCGGAAAGGTATGTTCTTCTCCATATTATTTAGTTTGGCTTCTTTATAGTGGTTTTCTCACCTCAATCATGTTTCTTGATCCATCATTTGTTGACACTGAGTTACTTGGTTATTCTGAATTAAGCAAACTCAAGCTTTGCACATTAAAGGCTTACAGTAGATGTTGAGATCTTATTCAAGAGAAAAGTAGTCTCGAGGCCACTTTAGTTGGTTGCAATTTCAGCCTTTGGCGCTTTTCGTATTCTATGATGGTCTTGTTTCTTTTGTTATGGTTACTAAAAAGATCTGTTGAATTTGGCCTACAAACTGATAGATGAAACTATCGAGATTGTATTATTTACTATAATTGTAGGTACAATAAGGAATTTCTCCTGGAAAGGAACC
>JAOQMQ010000006.1:26225984-26245925 GCA_027563845.1 Erythroxylum subrotundum | reverse complement strand
AACCGAATTCATAACAAACTATAACAAACTAAGTATGTGGCAGTACCCCCTTTCCCATCTTACCCCTACGGATGTAGGTTTGGATGGGCTTAGTGGGCTGTACACTAACAGGCTGGGTGTTAACAATTTCCTCCCCCTCATGAAGCACCTTGTCCTCAAGGTGAATGGAAGGAAATTGCCCTTTAATAAAATCAGCATCTTCCCAAGTGGCCTCCTCTGCTGGCCGATCCCTCCACCTTATGAGCCACTGAATTACATTACTCCCTTTAGATTTAGAGAGTCTTGAAGCCAAGATCGCCTCTGGTTCAGCCATAGTGTCTTGATCTATCTCCATTCCATGTGGAAGGGTATGCTCTACCGGATGGTTGCCTACAGCCATCTTCAACTGTGAGACATGAAAAACTGGATGAACCTTAGATGATGGAGGCAATTGCAGCCGGTAGGCAACCTGTCCCACCCTCCCAATTATCTTAAAAGGACCATAGTATCGGGCTGACAACTTGGGGCAAACTCTCCTTGCCACCGTAAGCTGCTTATGGGGTCTTAGCTTAACAAAGACTAAGTCACCCACCTGAAAAGACACTTCCCTCCTATGAATATCAGCTGATTTCTTCATCCTAGATTGTGCTTTCCATAAGTTGTGCTTAAGTTGACGAAGTGCTTCATCTCTATCAACTAAAGCAAGAGCTACCGATTCCACTTGAGTCTCTCCTTGAGTGAAATGTAGCAATGTAGGAGGCAGACGACCGTATACAATCTCAAAAGGAGTTCGCCCCGTCGAAACATGATAATTGGTGTTATAACAATATTCGGCCCATGCAAGCCAATGAGACCAATGCTTAGGCTGTTCAGAGGTGAAGCAACGGAGATAAGTTTCTAGGCCTCTGTTGGTAACTTCGGTCTGGCCATCCGTTTGAGGATGGGAAGATGAACTCATCTTCAAGGTGGTCCCCTGTAGCTTGAACAACTCCTTCCAAAAGTTGCTAGTAAAAAGTGGATCTCTGTCACTAATAATGGAGCTAGGAACCCCATGCAGCCTTACAATGTCACGGATAAAAACCTCAGCCACAGTCTTAGCCGTGTATGGATGATTGAGAAGAGAAAAATGTGCATACTTAGATAAACGATCAACAACCACCAAAATTACCTCATAACCTTGAGATTTTAGAAGTCCGGTAATGAAGTCCATGGAAATTTCCTCCCAAATCAGATGAGGAATAGGCAAAGGCTGAAGCAGACCGGCTGGAGACATAGCCAAGTATTTATGTTTCTGACAAATGGCGCATTCGCGCACGAATTTCTGGACAGCAGCCCTCATTCCCAACCAAAACATTCCTCCAGCCAACCGCTTGTAAGTTTTTAAGAAGCCTGAGTGCCCCCCTGTAGGAGAAGCGTGGTACTCTTGTAGAAATTGAGGGATGAGCACCGAGGAAGCTGATAATACCAATCTGTTTTTATAAAACAACAAACCATCCCTGAAGTGGAAGTGAGGTCTGGAACTAGGATCTGACATAAGTGCTGTCATAATGGGATGTAGGGCTGAATCTTCAGTGAGCTCTCTCCGAACTACATCCAAGTCAAGCCAAAAGGGTGCTGAAATTGCCGAAAATAACAACTTGTCATCTTCTACTCTTGATAAAGCATCTGCTGCCCCATTTTGCTTTCCCGGTCGATAGATGACCTCAAAATCCAATCCCAAAAGCTTAGCTTGCCAGCATTGTTGATCTATAGAAGGTATTCGTTGATCCAACAAATGCTTCAAGCTCTTATGGTCGGTGTAGACCTTGAAATGCCTTCCGATTAAGTAGTGCTTCCAATGCTGAATAGCCATAACCACTGCCATAACTTCCTTCTCATAAACAGATTTAGCATAGGTTGATTCAGCCAAAGCCTTGCTGAAAAAAACCACTGGACGACCTTCTTGCCCAATACTGCCCCTAATCCTCTTCCCGAAGCATCACATTCAAGGGAAAATTCTTTGGCAAAATTTGGCAAGGCCAAGACAGGAGCTGAAGTCAACTTCCTCTTCAATTCATCAAAAGCTTCTTGAGTCTCATTACTCCAGCTGAAACCATCCTTCTTAGTAAGTTCCGTGAGAGGTTTAGCAACCTGCCCATAGTCTTTAACAAACTTCCTGTAGTACCCAGTAAGACCAAGGAAACCCCTCACTCCTTTGACACACTTTGGTATAGGCCATTCCAAAATACTTTGGATCTTTGAAGGATCCATAGATACACCTTCGAAGGAGATGATGTGACCTAGGTAATCCACAGATTTCTGCCCAAAAGTGCATTTCTTTTGATTGGCCACCAACTGATTATCCAACAGCACCTGTAACACACAAACAAGGTGCTCCATATGCTCATCCCAATCTGCACTATAAATCAGAATATCGTCAAAGAAAACTAAGACGAATTTTCGTAAGAAAGGTTTAAAAATAGAGTTCATGGTGGCTTGGAAGGTAGCTGGAGCATTCATGAAGCCGAATGGCATAACTAGATACTCATAGTGTCCCTCATGAGTTCGAAACCCGGTCTTATAGGTGTCTTCCTCCCTAACCCTGATCTGGTGAAATCCCGACTTAAGATCCACCTTAGAAAAATACCTAGCCCCATGTAGTTCTTCCATCAATTCATCCACAACTGGTATTGGAAACTTGTCGGGAATGGTAAGCTTATTCAAAGCGCAGTAATCAACACATATCTGCTATGATTCGTCCTTTTTCTTCACAAGGATTACCGGACTGGAAAAAGGGCTGATACTGTGTTTTATGACTCCAGCCTCCAATAACCCACAGATCTGCCTCTCGATTTCATCCTTATGATGATGAGCATGTCTATACGGACGAATATTCACCGGTTCTGCTCCTTCCTTCAGATTAATCGCATGATCATGTTTCCTCCTAGGGGGCAGCACCTCATTCTCCTGAAAAACTGATCCAAATCTGTGTAAAATACCCTCCAGCTTTTCTTGCTGACCCGCATCCAAGGGAACTATCTCAGCAGATAAGTTACTGCCCATTTTTAAAGACCATAGCAACCCCTCAATTTCCCATTCCTGATGCTTCAGAATCTGCTGAAGTGCATGTAGAGAAGAAGTGTGCAGATTGATGCCCTGCAAAGTCACCTCAGACCCCTTCCGATCAACCGTCATATACATATTTTTCCAGTCAACCCTCACTACCCCCAGAGTTTCCAGCCACGCAACTCCCAAAATCAAGTTAGGACCCCCTGTATCAAACACATACGCACTCAACCTGAACTCTTCTCCACCCAACTCTAGCTTGATATCCCGACACACCCCTTGCGAGAAAGAGCGATGGCCGTCGCCCAATCTAACTCCGAAAGTTCTAGTCGGAGTAACAGTTAATTCCATCGCCTGAGCCAATCTTTTAGACACAAAGTTGTGGCTGGCTCCACTATCAATTAAAACAACAATAGGCATCTCATTCAGCTTACCTCTCAGAACCATCGACTTCGGGGGTGAGGATCGATTTCCGTCCAACTCTCTGAACTCTACTGAGTTGCACACCAACTCCCAATCATCTTGTTGTTCCACTGCCGTAGGTACTTCTTGACTGCCCTCTCCCTCTTCGGCGTCATCCCCCTCCCATACTATCAACCGGTACTCCTTGTCTGGACAGCGATGGAGAGGACCGAAGGTCAAGCCACATTTGAAACATAACCCCTTTTCTCTTCTTTCCATCAGCTGCTCATAGGATAAATTTCGTGTGCCTCTCCACTTAGGGTTTTGGGTTCGATTTCTATCATCAACGGTGGGTCCCCGCTGTCTAGTGGGTGTCTCCTTCAGGTCTTTTTAAAAATTACCCACTGTATGAACCGGTTGAGTGGGTCGGCTCGTATATTGGTTTCCCAACCAGTGCCCAAAGTTTGTGTGTCCCCCTTCGGTTCTCCTCCATTCTCCTGGGCGAATCACTCCTTCCCCGACAAGCTCCCTTTCGACTTTTCTAGCAACTGAAATTAGTTTGGCACGGGTTGGAGGGTCGTGGGTTCGGACTCTATTCCTCACCTCATCTCTCAAACCACCCAAAAAACAACTCATGTACCACTCATCGGGGAAGTTGCTAATTCGTGACGCCACCCTTTCAAACTCATCAATGTAGTCGTCGACTGACCCCCTTTGAGAGACAGACTTCAGCTGCTCAATCGGATCACCTTCGTCCCTTCCTCCATAACGTTCGAACAAGGAACCTTTGAACCTTTCCCATGTCATCCGCGGATCGATCTCCCAAAGATTCATGAACCAGTACAGGGTCGACCCTTCCATGCTAATCTGAACCATCGGCACATGCAGCTTCGATGGAATATCATGAATCATAAAGTATGATTCTGCACGGGTCACCCAGGCAAACGGTTCGTCCCCATTAAAAGTGGGAAGGTCGACACGTCGAGCAGCGTTTTTGTACTCCTCCCATGCTCGTTCGGTGGCCGTCGTTGACGTGTGTTCGTGGGGACGCTGACTTCCAGCGCCTTGCAACCCACCCGCAGTCGCGTTTCCAGCCTCTGAATACGTAGGATGCGCCGGCCTATCATTTCCAGCCGAGGAAGAAGTATGCGCATGGTGAGCAAATCCCGGAGGTGCATCTCCTTCATTCATCGGTTGCTTCTGTGGGTTCTTCGCAAACAGTGACTGGAATCCTTCTCGCAACTCTGATTGCAACAGACCCTGAGACTTAGCTAATGTCTCGACACTAGCCATAAGGGTACCCAGCTGCGTCCGAAGGTCCTTAAGTGTGGAGTCATGCGATCGCACCAGCCCCTCTTGAGCTGAAAGGGATGATTCTTGCCTTTTCATCGAAGCCTCTACTGTCGATACTCTTGCCTCCATTCTAGTGTGCATACAATCTCGATCGAATTCAACTCTCAATGAAAGCACCAATTGATAGATGAAACTATCGAGATTTATTATTTACTATAATTGTAGGTACAATAAGGAATTTCTCCTGGAAAGGAACCTTCCCAGGCCAATGCCAATACAGTATATCAGTATGAAAAGTTAATCCCCTCCTGCTAAGCAGTGCAGTCTATATTCCCATACCCACCATGCACAATCTCTCCATAACCGAATTCATAACAAACTATAACAAACTAAGTATGTGGCAGTACCCCCTTTCCCATCTTACCCCTACGGATGTAGGTTTGGATGGGCTTAGTGGGCTGTACACTAACAGGCTGGGTGTTAACACAAACCATGTAACTGAGTGTTTGATGCAACCCCTTCTTGTGTCAACTGATTCTCAGTTGTACTTGAGATTTTGATAGAACTCTAGTCTTTGAATACTAGAGTACTTGGTATTATTGAATTATAGCAAATACTATAAACCATTACCATGGTGATATTTAGTATTTCCCTACCCAGAGCTGAATGCTCCTCAGAAGGCTTAACTATCCTTCTGTCACAAATTCTTCCCTTTTTTCCTCCCCTCTTCTCGCCCCTCCTCTCTCAGCCTAAAACCCCCAAGCTAGGATCCATTCAGCTACTAACTAACTCTCCTCTGGCCACTGTTCTTTCTCCTAGAGTATACTTTCCATATCAACGGTTTATTCCCTTTTTTGTTATCCTCCCCATTGTCTAAATTACCCTCTTCCATGTTGGTCCTAACAGATTTTGATTTGAGCTTAGACCCTTTAATATGGAGGATGAGCACGAGTCTTTTCAACTTTGAGAATGTAGGCCAGTGTTGTATAAAACCTGAGACCTTGAAATAAAAATAAAAGAAATGCATCTTTTCTCAATGCAGGAGCTTCGTAAGGATGGTTTTGATCTTGCTGATGCAAGATACAGGGAACTTAAACCAATTCTTGACGAGGTAATCACTTCGTTTTCGATCCATCGGTTTACAGAAAATTCATTTTTTCGACGTAGTTCTTATACAAAGGCCTAATTGGATAATTGTCTTGGCTCTTTGTGTTTGTTTTGCTGCAGTTGGCTATATTGGAAGCAGAGCAGAAGGCCGAGGAAGCAGAAGGGCCTGCGACTAGTTCAAGAAAAAGAGGCAATAAGAAGAAAAACAAATAAACAAGCTCCTTACATAGAGGAATGGACAAGCAAGCAAGCAAATGTTTCACTTAGAACATTACAGGAGAGGCTTGATGTCTTACATGATCATTCTAGGAATACTACATTTATTTTTTAAATTTTCTGTTCAACATAATTTTTTTAATTTTTTATATTTTATTTACATACACAACAAACTATTTTTTAATATTTTTGGTAAACTAAAATTGAGAATGATCAAATTTTAAATAATTTCGAGTTCGGATTCAAGTTTGATTAGGTTTGAACTGTTGTACATTTTGTTTTTAGTCAAATAAAAATGTGGAGTAATTTTTAAAATTTAAATTCAATAGTTGAAACTTAAACATTTTTAATTCAATTTAAATTTTAATTAATTTAAACTTTGTTCAATAATTTTTATTTAAATCATATTTGGTCTAACTTGCGAATGTGATCATCTTATAATTGCAACTTATTTAAAAAAATTCAATAATTAAAATTCTCAATCGGGTTGTTTGATTGAATTATAAAAATTTTGAATTGTTTAATTTTCGATTTGATTTATTTTAATAATTTTTGTTGTTAAAAATTTGTCAGTCAATTTTTATAAATTAATAAATTTATATAAACTAAAATAGTCTTTTGTTTAACAATTTTATTTCGATTGAATTTTAAATTTTTTTTTAAGTAAGAACAATAATTTCATTAATTTTTAGTTACTTTGATGATAATCATACCCGTTGAATTTTTTAAACCTTAAACCTTTTGTCTTACGAGTTTAACTTTCTGTCTCACTTTTAAAACATTGAAAAAATCTATATTCTTTGGTATACATATTTTAATTACAGAAAAGCATAATTTTTTTAATTTCCTTTCTAACAAGAATAGCATAGCATAGGTTATAATGGAAATGCCAGTTGGGGGACCCCATTCACAAGCCAATGGCTGAAATGATGAGAAAATTAGAAGCCTGAAAAGAAGTGCATTTCTTCTAGTTCTGCATAGCCATAGCCATAGCCATAGCCTGTCAACTGCTTTTAATTTCTTCTTTTTCACTTATTAATTCCAAAATTTAACGCTACGTGCCTTTCGATTTCTTTACATTAATCCCTTCCCCTGCTCCTTTGTCTCTCAAAAGAAGAACCCATTTGCAGCCTCACTGCATTAAAAAAAAAATTCCAGGCGCATGCAACTTTGGATATTAATATATAAAGCTAAAGCTTATCGTATGTTATAATACGTAAAGTAAGCTTCTTATCATGGAGTGGCAGGGTTATTTTAGTGCTAAGTACTCGAACCATATTGATTAGACAGAATCTTGCAGTTTACGAGAAGGTGAAGCTTTTGATTGCATCAGAATTCGTACAATCCGGTAGGCTAGCGGATGTATGTTCTTGCCGGTGGCTGTAGCATACACTTCAAGATTGGAATAGGTTGACAAGTAGGAAGAGGTTGACAAGTAGGAGTGTAGATGGTTTCAACTCCTCACTTGATACTCTCCTTCGCATAAGGTCTTGAGTTCGAGTCACGTAAGAGAAGAAATAGAAAATTTTTTCTGTTGATGATTCTCTAACTCCATGGACAAAGCTCTTTGATCGGATCAATTACAGACGTCTCGCTTCCAGCCGCAGTGTGGGAGTTGGAGCTACTTGGGTACCTGATGCTGAGCAAGGAGCCAGTGATTAATCATCAGCTGAACAATCAGTATGTGAAGACTTCTTGTGCACAGAAGTGTACAGGCTATGTAAGAACTTGAGGGATCTTGGGGTTCCAAATTTACCTCCTCTAAGGCTCTTGGAGATTGGGGTAGGGTCTTAAGGGCTTAGGATTAGTCTGGCTAAGCTGGAATACCTAATGTAATAAAAAAAATTAAGAAGATTGGAATAGGTTGAGTTTTCTCTTATGTTTCTAAATTAATCAAGAAATCAAGCGCACTAATGCATAGATTAGTGATAATAGAAATGAGAAAATGATTGGAACTAATGATATTACCTTTATATCCACGTTTTCCTTTAATGATAATTCTAATAATAAGGTGCTAAACTCCTTTTTATATGTCCTTTGCGTCTTAATCACACCACAAAATCTTCATAACCGATAATATTGCAATCTTCTTGGTTTTAATTACATGACATTAAACTTGATTATTGTATCACTTATACAAGATAAAGTAGGTCCAAATTTAAACCAGAAGATCATTGAAAACTTAATTAGTAATGTATTATTGAATTTAAACTAAGTAATATATTATTTTTATGCGTACAAAACAATTCTTTCCCAAAGTTTCTGATGCTTAAACAAGAAATTTGGTATGGATTCCTTCGAACAAATTACTTCCGAGTTATGAAACAATATCGAATCATTGAGAGATATGGAAGTTGGAGTTATCGAGCTACTGCTCAAAAAAGAATGGAGTTTCCTATCCAGATCGATCCCAACAAAATTTCTAGTGGGGGTTACAATCATCTTCTTCCTTTCAGGTACCAAAAGCATAATTCATTTGATTCTTAGCTAATGGCCACTTATACAGATATAGAACCTATGGGATATCTAATTCCATTAATTCCATCCCATAACCAGTTGTTTTATGCTTTTATTACATTAAAACATTGTACGTATTATGATTAGAGTACCAAATATGGGGACGAGATCCTCTGTCTATTTTACTTTGTCCCTATCCTGTCCCATAAATCTCAGTCATTCATTTATGACACCCCCACGTGGGTTCCGCATAAATGAATGAGTAAGATTCATAGAACAGGATAGGAACAAAGTAAAATGGACAGAAAACCCTGACTCCCAAACATGTATGTTTCAAATAAATCCTCATCCAGCCTCCATCTTCGGCAACAGGTGGACCTATATACTTGCAATGACTAAATGTAATTATAGCAGTATCATTCGTGGGTCTCGTATAAATGAATGACTGAGATTCATGGGACAAGATAGAGGCAGGATAAAATGGACAAAAAATCCTGACTCCCAAACATGCATGTTTCAAATAAATCCTCGTCCAGCCTTCACCTTTGGCAATAGGTGAACCTATATGTTTGTAAGGACTATATGTAAGTGTAGGTATCATTAGTTCAGATCTTTTTTAGAAATTAATCATCATTGGTATTGGTTTAGATTTATAAGTAAATGGTGTTAGATTTTATTTTTCTCTTCGTTGGATTATGCAAATATATGTGTTCGTACTCTATATCTCCCATGAAATCCTCTTAGGTTAACCGAACACAATAAGCTGGTGATTAATTCATGTCATAGTTTAGCTGTCGACAATCTTTAAAGGTTAGATTTTGAAGCAGTTCGAAGTATTTAAAATTATGTATTTGTGATTACCTTAAAAAGAAACTCAAATAGGCAACTTTATATCTTAAGCTTGGTTGATATTGCTTCCATCAAGGATAACCAATCAACTTTGTGTTCATCAATGCTAAGCTAACTTAGTACGAGAAGCGCTTTAATGTTTTATCATGATGAGCAAACGGGTGTGAACGTAAAATTGTTTACTATACGCACACTTTACGGGATATGATTCTCTGTCTAATATTATAATGTTTTATTCTGTTTTATAAATATCAACCATTTATTTATATGGGTTTTACATTTATTTATGCATAACTCAAGTGAGACTTACATAAATAAATGAATGAAATTCATATGATAGAATAAAACATCATAAAATTAGACAGAAGATTTGGACTCCAGTTAATAAGATCAAAGAACTATGAGTGCAAAGCTAGTGGTCAAATTTGTCAAACCGAAACTCCATTAATTTGCAACACTTGACCATCTCTGAACAGATATTCCTTGACCCAATAAATCATTACATTACCCTTAAACTTCACCTTAAAGTTCGATGAACAATATGATATATTATTGAATCATAAGATTCGGTAAGTGAAGTGGACGAAGCTAAACAATAATACGATGATATAACAGCCAAGATCTGCCACTAGAAAAAGAAAGCCAGAACTTGACCAACCCCGCTCTTGAATATATGTGGTCGTCTCTTCCAAGACAGCTCATTATTTCTGTCTATATATAATCTAAAAGCATTCCTTCATTCTAATACACATCCCATCAAACCAGCAGTCTATCAACAAAGCTGTCTTGTACATTCTGCTGTAGATTCTCTTCATCATTGTCCAGTATAAATCCAACCCAAATAGGGGAAGAAGGTCTAGAAGTGAACAACATGGGGGGTGATCTGTGTTCAAGTACGGGAACTGGACTCTTCACAAGCCTCGCAAGCTCATGGAAGAGCATGGAGAAAGGCTTAAATGATGCTGTTTCAAAGAGCAAGGTTGGCAGTTACTTTAAACTAGAAGCAAGGAAGAGTTCTTTCACTAAGGAACTACGTGCTGGTACTGCCACTTTTCTTACTATGGCTTATATCATAGCGGTAAACGCCACCATTCTCGCTGACACCGGAGGCACTTGCTCCATCGCTGACTGCTCTGTTGCGGTGAACCAAACTGCTGCTCCTGACTGCATTTTTAAGCCTAACGATGGCTACCAGAACTGCCTTCAGAAAACCAAGAGTGACCTTATCGTTGGTACTGTTTTATCGTCCATAATAGGGTCATTTGCTATGGGAATATTAGCCAACTTGCCTCTGGGCTTGGCTCCAGGCATGGGGGCTAATGCTTACTTGGCGTACAACATGGTGGGGTTTCATGGTTCTGGTCCTATATCGTACCAGACAGCCATGGCCGTTGTCTTGGTTGAGGGGTGTGCATTTCTTGTGATTGCTGCACTTGGACTCCGAGCAAAGCTTGCTAGGCTCATTCCGAGTGCGGTCCGGCTCTCTTCCGCGGCAGGCCTTGGGTTGTTCATTGCGTTTGTCGGCTTACAAGTACACCAGGGTGTGGGTCTTGTTGGCCCTGACCAGTCCACCTTGGTGACCCTCACAGCTTGCAGGAGCACAAATCCGGTCACCGGAGAGTGCATTGATGGAAAAATGCAAAGCCCAACCTTTTGGCTTGGCTCAGTAGGGTTCCTAATTACATGTTTTGGCTTAATGAAGGAAATTAAAGGTAGCATGATATATGGTATCATTTTCACCACTCTCATTTCCTGGATTAGAGGAACTGCTGTCACATTCTTCCCGTACACCCCGCTAGGTGACAAGAGCTACAACTACTTCAAGCAAGTGGTGGACTTCCATAAAATGCAGTCCACTGTTGGGGCTATTAGCTTCGCTGAGTTTAACAGAAGTGAAGTTTGGGTAGCCTTGGTGACCATGTTGTATGTTGATGTGCTAGCTACCACAGGCACTACCTATACCCTAGCAGAATTAGGAGGATTTGTGGATGAGAATGGGGACTTTGAAGGGCAGTACTTGGCATACATGGTAGATGCAGGGTCAACCATTGCAGGTTCTGCTTTGGGAGTATCACCCATAGCAAGTTTTGTAGAATCATCAGCTGGAATCAGAGAAGGAGGTAGAACAGGATTAACTGCTGTGATTGTTGGGGTATACTTCTCGCTGTCATTATTTTTTACACCTTTGTTTACTAGTGTACCTCCATGGGCGGTTGGGCCTTCACTAGTAGTTGTTGGGATTATGATGATGAAGGTGATTAAGGACATTAACTGGGAGAATATGAAGGAAGCAGCACCTGCCTTTATGACAATGCTCCTTATGCCACTCACTTACTCTATAGCAAATGGGATTATTGGTGGGATTGGGATATATGTTGCTCTTGGATTGTATGACAACATTGGGAGGATGGTAAGATGGTTCTTGAAAATGAGAAAAATGGTGGTGAAGGAACATAATCAAGTTTCTGCTACAGCTGCTCTAGATCTTGAAGCTATTTGAGCTTTTTTTTGGCCAACTTAAATGCACAAGCTGCCATGGAAAGTCACAGATTCATAGATGGGAGATGTCTGGAAAGGAACTTGTGGGCATTTCATGGCTGTTTTTGCATTTTCTTTACCAGTCATTTCATTTATATTGGCCGTCGTTTTCCTTGATCTTTCGTGTCTTGTGAAAGGAATCATAGTAGCTGCGATGTTGACTAAAAGATGAATACAATTTTCATCGTCCAATGGCTTTTGCACGATCTGAGAAGTAAATATGTTAATGGCAACTTCACCTGAATAGCAGCTAAAAATTGTTTAATAAAAAAACAAAGTGCAGGAAGAACCTTAACAGGTCGAACTTGAGGTGCTGAGTATATATAAATAAATATATATAATTGGTTAATTACTAAAAAAATATCTTTTTTTTTTTCAATTTTTCAATCATTTCTCAAAATTTTAAAAGGTAACAATAAAATAAATTGTCTAAATTTTTAAAAATTTTAATTTTAGCCTAATTTTCAAAAATTGGTAATAAAATATGTAAACTTTTAATTTTTTTCAATTATAGTCCAACTTTAATATTTCCGTTAATTTTGTTAACGTGATTTGTCACTTGTTTCATAAGCTTTAATTATTAAATACGTAAGTCAAAATTAACACAACAAATAAAGATTAATGAAACGACTACGTGTTTTAGAAACTTTAATTATTAATATATGTCAGCCAAAATTAACACAACAAATGAAGATTAATGAAACGATGTCGTTTAATCATATAATTAAAACGAAGTAGTTGTTTAAAAAGAACTTAAATCAGATTACGTGCCCCCGACAACCTTATGCTTTGATTTTAATTTTAATTTTTGTTTTCTCGACACCCTCACCCTTCGATTTTCATATTACACAATCCCGACGCTCTCACACTAAAGACATCATGAGAACAAATTAAAAATGAAGAACTTATTGACACAATACGTTGTAATGTGAGAGTAGTTTAAGACATCAGAAGAACAAACAAAAAATAAATATCTAAAGGCATTAGGAGAACGACAGATAACATCGGACTAAAATTAAAAAATTGAAAGTTTGAATATTTTATTGCTACTTTTTAAAATTCCAGAAAAAAATAAAAATTTTAACATTTTATTATTATTTTTTAAAGTTATGACTATAATTAAAAAATTGACCAAAAGCTTAAATTTTTTTAGTAATTAATCCGTATATATATATATATATATTAGGCATTTATATACAACGGTGGAATCTAATGTCGTTTTGCTGTCAACAAAAGTATATACCGCAAATGTTGGGCCGATAGACCCAAAAAAGTGAAAAAGGTTCAGATTCAGTACTCCGACCTTCAATGCATGCTAATCTCTTGCTATTTTCACCAACTCAAGCTCTGCGCCAAACGCCAAAACCCAGTTGTCGCCAAGAAACTCCATGCCGAGATCGTCAAAATCGGCCTAAACCAATGCGAGCCTTTACCCAATACTCTACTGGATGTATACGGGAAATGTGGTTTATTACGAGATGCGGGGAACATGCTCGACGAAATGCCCCAAAGAGACCTTGTCTCTTGGGCCACCATCTTCACTGCATACAATCAAGCCAATTTTCCCAACAAAACTCTCTCATGCTTCCCTGCCATGGTCGCTGTTGACGAACTGCAGCCTGACCA
This sequence comes from Erythroxylum subrotundum, assembly GCA_027563845.1. Classification (NCBI taxonomy): domain Eukaryota; kingdom Viridiplantae; phylum Streptophyta; class Magnoliopsida; order Malpighiales; family Erythroxylaceae; genus Erythroxylum; species Erythroxylum subrotundum. Next base: position 26,232,413 of record JAOQMQ010000006.1, on the reverse strand, counting down.
TTTCGTTTATTCAAGTCTCATTAAGGCTTGCGCTAGCTTAGGCGCTATTAGGCAAGGCATGCAAGTGCATGCTAATTTTGTCTTGTCGCAGTTCTGTGATGATGATGTCGCCAAGTCGGCTTTGGTTGATATGTATGCAAAATGTGGATTGCCCAACTCAGCGCGTGCCATCTTCGATTCTATGGTTGTAAAGAATGTGGCTTCTTGGACTGCAATGTTATATGGGTATGCGAGGAGTGGGTTAAAGGTTGAGGCTTTGGAGTTGTTTTCGAGTGTACCAGCTAAAGGATTATATTCTTGGACTGCCCTTATATCGGGGTTGGTGCAAAGTGGAAATGGGATTGATGGTTGTTGTTTGTTTTTGCAAATGAGAAGAGAAGGAGTTCATATAGTAGATCCATTTGTTCTTTCAAGTGTAGTTGGTGCTTGTGCGAATTTGGCTATTTTGGAGTTTGGAAAGCAGGTGCATAGCCTTGTGGTAACACTTGGTTATACATCTTGTGTGTTTATAAGTAATGCGCTTGTTGATATGTATGCAAAATGTAGTGATGTTTTAGCAGCCGAGATTGTCTTCAGTGGAATGCTTGTTAGAGACGTTGTTTCCTGGACTTCTATAATTGTCGGAGCAGCTCAGCATGGGAGAGCCAAAGAAGCATTACATTTGTATGATCAAATGGTTGCTGCAGGAGTGAAGCCAAATGAAGTTACCTTTGTTGGACTAATTTATGCTTGTAGCCATGCTGGGCTAGTTAGCAAGGGGAGAGAAATTTTTAATTGCATGATCAAGGATTATGGTATTAGTCCCTCATTGCAACACTACACATGTTTGTTGGATCTTCTTAGTCGATCAGGGCACCTTGAAGAGGCTGAAAATATCATTAATACCATGCCATGTAAACCTGATGAGCCTATGTGGGCAGCTCTATTAAGTGCCTGCAAGCATCATGGGAAAAACCAAATGGCACTTAGGGTGGCTGATCATCTTTTGGAGTTGAATCCAAGAGATCCTTCAACCTATATACTGTTATCCAATGTTTATGCCAATGCAAAAAAGTGGGAACATGTGTCCTTGGTGAGGAAAATGATGGCAGATAAGGAAGTCAAGAAGGAACCAGGTTATAGTTTTATTGACCTTCTGAAGGAAAGTCAAGTATTTCATGCTGGGGAGACATTTCACCCCATGAAAGATGAGATTTTCAGTTTGCTTAAGGAGTTAGACGGAGAGATGAGGAGAAGGGGCTATGTTCCTGACACCAACTTCATTCTACATGATATGGAGGAGCAGGAGAAAGAAAGGTTGCTCTTTTCTCATAGTGAGAGGTTAGCTTTGGCGTATGGACTTCTTAAATCCGTCCCAGGAACAGTTATACGGATAGTAAAAAATCTTCGTGTTTGTGGAGATTGCCATATTGTTTTCAAATTAGTTAGCAGTATTGTGCAGAGAGAAATTATTGTTCGGGACGCCACTCGGTTCCATCATTTCAAAGAAGGAATATGTTCGTGCAATGATTTCTGGTGATACGAATTCAATTTAGCCAGATTCAACTTAGCCTTATTTATCCCACACACACCTATAACAGGGGTATTGTGAAGCTATATGGTAGATTGTTGCTTGATTCAACCTGTTCAATTTAAGTCTTATTCCTTGGTAGCTCTCATTTCGTTGCCTCACATTTGTCATTTCAATTTCACATTTCCATCGCATTCCTTGTCTAAAGGACATGAATATTCTTGTCTTCTGGAATTGACACTACTTCAGTCGGATTTCAAGACACAACGGCTTCTGTTGGGAGAATGTTGTCCCACTTTTGAAGGCCTGGGTTCTCAAGCATTGTCATTGTAGTATCTCCTTTGCAGTCTTGCACCCATTTGTCATAATTAGTACTTGGATCCAATGATACTGAACTCAAACGTCTGATGAACTTTTCAGCCTGTCACTCGGACGAATTCTGACTTGAAGAATGAGGAAGTAGAAGAGGGAATGCAATAGCTGTATATTACCGCAGGTAAGACGATTCTACCCTTTGAACTGAGTATCCCAGAATTGAAGAAGACAACCGTATTCGGCAAGAAATGATTTTCCTAAATGTCAGTCCCTCCAAAATGCATAAACGTAATTAAGAACTTGCTAATACTTATGGAGAAGCATTATGCAGATTTCTTGTTCTGACAAGCTCATTTTAGGATTTGCATTTTCTTGAGATTACATTCTTGCAAACACTTTCAAGCTACATTCTTTTTAGCTAAAAGAAGCTAATTTATTTTGGGAATCCGTCTCCTTTAGAGCAAAGTAGAGCCACCTAACGATGGCTTATCGTTTTTCATTGTAATTATTTTTATTTCAATTTCGTGATTTTGGTTTTTTATGTTTCTTTCATAAGGGAAATAAGGAAAATTTATTTCATAATATAATCAAAAGTTTTTGTATTGATAACGAAAATATTAGTAAATGTCCAATTTGAATTTAAGATAGTTTTAGTAATTAATAGCTAAGACAAAATAATGTAGTAATAACAATAATTCATTCTTACCAAGCCAAATGTTACTGGGATGAGAAAAATAAAATAATACATAGTAATCCACGAAAAAGAAACAAAAGTTCTATTTGAAAATCTATTACATTTTTCTTTGTAACTTTCCATGAAAAAATTTTAGTATTAAAAAGGGTTAATTACTTAAAAAAAACCTAAACTTTTTTCAAAATTTCAATTATAGTCCGAACTTTAAAAAGTAGCAATAAAATGTCCTAATTTTTAATTTTTTCTAATTCTAGCTTGACGTTAGTCTCACCTTTATCCGTGCTGATGTGACACAGCCATATGTCTGACGCCCCTCACTAATAAGACATCCCAGCTAATTTAGGAGAAGATTGTCAGATGAACAAAATGATGTTGTCTAGCTTTGATAGTAAAATGACGTCGTTTCAACTAAAATCAAATCTCTTTTCTTCTCCCTCTCTTCTCTGTCTCTTTTCTGTTGATCAATACTTAAAACTCTTACTTTGAAATCTCTAATCTGTAACCTAAAATCTCCCAAAGTTCATAAGAGAGTGAATTCGTGAGTTGGTGTTTCTTCAATCACAAAGTTATTTGCTCCATTAGACTAACAAGTGTTCTCTGTGATTTCAAATTTCAAATTCCCGTTTGTCCTGAGCATACAATATCGTGCATCCTATTGTGCTACCTCTATATTTCTTCTTCACTCCAGTACAAATGTCATATGTGCACTTTATCATCATATCCCTTTTTTCATGCATCGAGTCATTAAAGAAACTCAAATGTCTTCTAACATACTGATCAAGCTTTTGATACAAGCTTCACAAATGAATCCATTAAGCGTCTCTGAAATATTGTTATGTACTATTTCACACTTTGGTCTCTGAAAGGTCTTCACAAATGTCTCCGAATTCCTACTTTTAAAATCCTCATAAGTCTTCATTGACAAACTCTTCAACTCCTTTATTACCTCATCGAAATCAACTTGCGTTGTCCAATTCACTTCTTTCCAAAATAAAGTCCTATACGTGTGCCCTTTACGAACACTAGACCAGTTTGCATACACATGACAAACACATTTTCTTTGTTCAACTTCTGGAAACAAGTTCTTTAATGCTTCCATTAAACTCTGTAAAAAAAATAGTTACATAAATTAATTAATTGTTGATCACATAAACAGATGAGCATAAGATATATGGATATTTAAAGTTTACCTTTTGCTGATCGCTTACGAAAGTCCATAAATTTCCACTTATGTGGAGATCTTTAGCAATAATGCTCATAAACCAATTCCATGATTGGTAGTTTTCTCCCTCAACTACAACCTAACATGTAGGAAACATATTAGTGTTTCCGTCATGACCAACAACAGATAATAATGCACCACCAAGGAAAGTCTTTAGAAAACATCCATCTAACTCAATAATCTTCCTACATCCACCAAGAAAACCATACTTCAAAGCACCGAAACCTACATAAAATCTTTTGAACATTGATCTCCCAGCTTGTTCATCAAAATTACATTCAATAATAAACTTTCAATCTTCGTCAACTCACATTAACTCATGTTTATAAGACCATAACTTCGCATAATGACCTTCTGTTGATCCCCAAAGCATAGTAATTGCTTCTCAGTTTGCCCTATAACATCGAATTCATTTGCAATCCATTTTTGGCTAGCTTGCTTATTCCTCTGCACTTTACTGCAGGTATGACTGTTTTCAACTCTCTTCACAACAAATATTTTCTTATTTTCAATCTAGCTAGCATACACCCGAAAAGGACAATGTACATCACAAACTGCTTCCATTCGTACACCAGATCTTACCATTGAAACATTATACCCATTTATAATTGCATATTTCCTTATTATAGCTTCCCTCAACTGCTTCTTGTCTTTGAACTTCATTCCAATTTCAAGCTTAAAATCTATCATTTCAAAATTTGGACTGAAACTAATGTATTTCTTCTTTGCTATCGATGCTAGGAACTGGTGATTGAATTTCATCATCACTGTCATCATAATCACTATTTGCACAATGCGAACTTCTTTATGCTCTTCCGGTATCATTTGAATGATCACCAACTTCATTGAAAATGTTTTCAATTCCACCGATACCATCAACAACATTGTCGAATTCAAACCCACTTTGCGAAGTCTTTACATACCTCCTCTCATTTGTTCTAGCATTAACATATTCTTCATCATCAATTCCAAAGAAATCCTCATCAACTAAATCATCACCAGAATCATTATCCTGTATAACAGTGAAGTCCTCATCTTGCTCCAATTTAAGTTAGAACATCCCCTCATCTTGCTTTAATTCATCATAAGAATTTGACCCCTCACCATCTGTTGCAGGATTCTCATAACCATGATTATAGTATATTTGAACATTCTGACAATTCAATTCTTCCATTTTTTAGCATATCCAACATATCCCTGTCATGCTTTAAGCCTAATTCCATCAAGCTTATAATGGGCTCATGTGGAAATTTGTAAAACATAGAGATTACTCTGTATCTTTTATCTTCAGAAATCCCTTTTAAAACTAGCATGCTTAGTTCATCAATACCCACATTCTTTTTTCTTTTAATCTTACCCCCAATATATTTATTTTCCTGCCTTTCCAACACTCCATCATAATGAAATTCAAAATTGACCAACATCTGCAAAGACAAACTGTGACTAAATACAAACCAATAAATTTTACAAGAAGGAAAAAAAGAAGCTACAACTAAGAAGAAAAAAAGAAGCAACAACTAACAGTGCACAGAAATAGGATAGTATGATTGCATCAGAATAATATACCTACATTTTCAAATGCAAGGAGCTTCATAAAAGGCTAGTACTACATCAGAATAATACAAACTACAATGATGGAAAGGCAACAAAAATATACCTTCACAAATTTCCTGAATTTTTTTCACAATACTTCACAACTTAGTTGCCTCACCTGCTAAAAAGATCATAAGTTAGTCATTTTGTGGATGTACTACTTAAAAAAAGCATGTATCCATAACATACAAATAAGAAACTACACTAAAAAATTTGAGACAAACAAAATGGAATGCATTCAATAATTACCAAATAGAAATCATATTTTTCAATAATTACCAAATGGAATGCATTCAGTAATTACCAAATGGAATGCAAGTTGAACAAAATATTAAATATTATAGCATAGAACAAGCCAAATAGAAATCATATTTCTCATTAAACACCAAGATGAAATGCAAGTCGACCATTATGCATTCAGTTGCTCTGATTTTTTTTATTCGACTTGCATTTCATACTGAAAACCAAGTGTAGGAGTATTTAAGGTTTTCATTGTTCAATTTGCTATGTACACATACAAGTCAGTCCTCCTTTTCAATAATAAACAAATTGTATCCTAACACAATCCAATTTGAAACCTTAGTACCCTAGCATAATACAAGTCAATTTTTTGGAAGCACAAATCCAAATTGAAACCCTAGTATAACAAATTGGATTTGTGCTTCCGGAAACCTAGCATAATCCAATTTGAAACCTTAATACATCAACACACCATTTCATACAAAAACCGAATCGAAGCAGAAAGATCAATAAAGAGAGAGAGGACCAATCATACCCTAATCGGTGTCATAAGAAGTTCGGCAACGAAATCTTCAGATTTTACCCGACGAAGAAATCACTCTTTTATGAAGCACCAACGCATGAAATCACAGAGAACGCTTGTTAGTTTAATGAAGCAAATAACTTTGCGATAGAAGAAGCACTAACACACGAATTCACTCTCTTATGAACTTGGGGTATTTGGGAGATTTTAGGTTACAGATTAGAGATTTCAGATTGAGAGTTTTAAGCGTTGATCGACATAGAAGAAAGGGAGAAGAAAGGAGGTCTGATTTTAATTGAAACGATGTCGTTTTACTATCAAAGCTAAACGAC
>JAOQMQ010000006.1:26187193-26208422 GCA_027563845.1 Erythroxylum subrotundum | reverse complement strand
TTAAATATAAATCACATATAATAGAATAAAATAAAATTTATTAAATAATTACTAATAATATTTTTATTTAATTAATAATAAATTGTATATAATTAATAATAAAACTTTTAATAAAATTTTTATTATTTTAAAATAGAAAATATATAAAAACCGTAACTTTTAAATTGGACATGATTTCTGTTTTAAAATCATAGCGTTAAATCTCCTGTAACAACCATTTTAATATCAGGGGTATAATAGTCATTTATTATATATTACATTTCATTCCATCCATCTTCCAAACAATATTTCACTATATTACATTATGAACCATTCCTTCCATCTCAAACAACTTTTTACTATATTACATTCCATTCCATTATAAATCGTTCTGCTCTGTTCCATTGAATTTCATTAATTAACATCCAACCAAACATGCCCTAAAAGAATATTAACTTTCAGCCCCGAACTGATCACGAAACCAAATTTTCACAAATAAGAATAAAAATTACAAGCTATGGTCCTGCCTAGAAGGGAAAACAATTGAACGTTGGATTTTAGAACAAGAATTTATCTAAAAAATATAATAGAAAAGAGATAATATAAAAGGTAATTTATTGACAAGTTGTACGTTGAAGGCCTAAATATATAAGCAATGAAATAACAAACTTAGTTAATATCTCGGTAAAATTAAGCAAACAAATCAAAATTTTAAATTTTAAATCCTAACAGATAACAACGTTATCTTAACAGATAAAATTTTAACTTCTAACAAATAACAGATCTTATTTTTAGTACTTTACCTTACTACTCCCAAATTTTATCTTTAAACAAATACTACATTTTTAACAACTTTGAATTATTCTCCAACATTTTCTTTTGTGTCAAAATTGTAAGACTTTTTGAATATGGTGATGTACTTCCCATCACCCTTCAATAGTTAGAACACATCTCTCCACAATTTTTTTCTTTGGAGCACTTCTCTCTATTCTTCAACACGAGCACTTCTCTCATCACTTATCTCTATTGAGCACTTCTCTCTATGATACGTCTGTGGTCACTTCTTAGCAACTAAAAGAGGTTGTCTTCTTCAATCATTTGCACTGTATGTTCTTCATTGTTGAACTTGCAATCATTTTTCAAATGTTAAAATCGATTACACCTAAAGCATCGAGACTTCTCTTTATGACAGTAATCTCTCTTCATGATCAAACTTCTCACAATGGCCATATTGAGGAATGTTTCCTTTCTTTTTTGATGACGGAATCTTTGCTAGATAGGCTCCCTCCATCATCTTTCCACTTTCTTGGTTTCTCATTGTCTTCTTTGCTCTTGAGCTTGTAAAACATTAATCACGCATAAGTCTTTCAAAATCTTTGAGAGCTCTGATATCATATTAAATTTTAGAACCATAATTTAACCAAAAAATAAAATTAAAAAGAGATAATGCAGGAGGCAATTTATTGATGAATTGCTCTTTCCATTGACGTTGAAGGCCTAAATATATAAGCAATGAAATAACGAAATTAACTAATATCTCGGTAAAGATTAAGTAAATAAATCAAAAATTTAAAAGTTTAAATCCTAACAAATAACAACTTTATCTTAACAGATAAAATTTTATCTTCTAACAAATAATAGATCTTATCTTTACTACTCTATCTTACTACTTTCAAATTTTGTCTTTGAACAAAAACTACATTTTTAACAACTTGGAATCATTCTCCGACGTTGAAAATGAATATCTTGGAGCATCTACTTGCTTGGAGAAATCTAGGGTCTTTTAGGGTTTCATATTCAAATTTTGGGGTCCATTTCTTGACCTGATGGATTATAAAGACACTCCATTAAATTTTTATAACATTTTTGTCACAATATCATTAAATTATCACACTTAACATGCCAATATTATAATTATAATCACATAAATGATGGTGTAATTAATTTTTCAATACTTAGTTATTTTATTTTTTTAAAAAAGAAAACAATATTATTTTATTAATTAAATTAAAATTCTAACAAATTATATTAAACAAATTATAATTAAATTTAATCATTTTTATTCAAATTTTCAATTAAGTTTAATTGTTAATATATTGATAATACTTAAATATAGATCAATGGCCTTAACAATAAGTAATAAGCTTTTTTACATTATTCATTTTACTATTTGTCTTCTTTTTCATTTTTCAAGTCCTGAACCTAAAATTTAGATTATAAGTTTTAGTTTTCAAGCTTTTAGATTTATAAGTAGCTCAAAAGTCGATCAAACTTAAAGTTACAAAAATGATTAAACCGAGTTCAGATATGAGTTTGACTCGTTGTTATCCCTATTTGACACCTAATCCATCTCCTTTCATTAAACATTCTTGATGATTTCTAAACCCTTAATCCCCTTTCTAAATTCAAAACTAAAATTTCCTTTCATCTTAGAATGCTAAATTCCATTTTGAAAAAAAAATCCCTTTTAAGAAGACTCATTGTCTTTGCTTTCTTCATTTCTCATATTGAAAACAAGTACTTTTCACATTAGCAACACAAAAATGAGCATGTATAACCCCATAACCAACCAATTTTTGTTTTCATCCCAATTTAAAACCAAAAAAAGGAACAAGAAAAGCTAACCCTAACAAACACTCCAAATTAACTATCTATAACTTAAACCAAACAAATCTCTTTCCCTTCCAATAAATCTAATTTTTTTAAAAAAATTAGTTTACTTTAATTTTATCTCTCCAATAGATATTATTTACAATCAAAAAATTTTCTCCCTATCCCTCCTGCATTTTTGATAACGCAATCATACGTACGTGTTCATCTTCAAGCTTCATGGCATCGGTGAGTAACAATAGTAATGATTCTGTGTCTTACAATTCATGTCAATCTTCATCACCCGATTTCTGGATATATACAGAATAATAATACGTGACCTTGTTTATCAAGAAGTCACATGCATGCATAAACCTGGAATGTCAACATGCTGTATTTTATCTTCTTCTGCTACTGAATAATCACAACCCAGAAGGAGAAAAGCATCAGAATGGAATCACAGGTCATTTTTTATAAAAAACAAAGTGCTACTGAAGAATATTTATAGGATTTTACAATTGAAATGTATTAATTGTTTTAATCTTTAATTATGTACATTATATATTTAGGATGGTATGCATGAAACTAAAGAACACAATTCGTTGTGGTAGGGGGGTAGGGCCTTGCCTAAATTCGGAGAGTGGGACGTGAACAATCCGGCATCGGGGGAAGGTTTTACGGTGATATTCAATAAGGCCAGAGATCAGAAGAAGACCAAAAACAGACCTACAAACGTCATTATCAACCCTCTTGCCAACAATGATCATCATGACCCCAAAAAAGAATCGGATCAGTCGCCTCCTCAAAAGGTAAACATCATATGATTTAATTATCTTTCATGTTCTTTGCATGTTAGCTTACAGTTTAATCAAATATCATGCAGAAGAAATGGCTGTGCTGGAAGAAGTGAATCAATCCTTCATTATCTTTGAAGTTATCGTACGTGTCCATTAATGGATTGTTTACACCAACTTCTGCTTCTGATTTGAGTAGTACTGAAATGCAGATATATGGAGGGTTTCTGATCATGGAAATTAATCTTGTTCCTGTTTCTGAATTTTCAACTTTTACGCGAGGGGTTTCTGCTCATTAATTCTTTTCATCTTCTCTCAAATGATTCTTCCGATGCTTTCCTTTTGTTTACCAAAATACCTTAAATTGTTACCCGTCTCTATAATCACAGGGCTTTATCGAAATGAAAAATTACTTATGTTTCAAAATCAATGCTGCATCATAAAGAGTCCAAGAAAATGATTTCAAGTTTTTTAACAGTTAATTAAAAAAATTGTTAAACAAAAATTAATTTATTTATTTTAGTTTATAAAAATTTATTAATTTATAAAAATTAACCGATTAATTAATAAAGGTATTAATTTTTAACAAAAATTATTAAAATAAAATGATCGAAAAGTTAATAACTAAATCGGAAATTTACGATTGAACTGCCCAAATCAGCCGAGCTTTTTAGTCTTAGAATTGCATTTTAATTAAAATAATATCAACTTGATTCATACCTTATTATTTTCTTTAAGAAAAACAAAAAGACATTAGCCTTGGGTAAGCTACCGTGCCACTGGTATGAAAAAAAGCTTTTGAAGCTAAAGAAGAGAATTATACTATAACTTAAATAAAAAGGTATAACTAAAAAAATTATTAATAAAACCCACCATAATTAACAAAATATCTAACAGAAGTAAAAAAATAATTCCTTGACAGAATGCAAATTATACTGCAGTAACTGGTATAAAGGATAATTTAACACAATACAAACGATTTACATATCCTGATTTCACTTTGGCTTGGTAAAATACTGACACGTTATAAATATATAGTGCCACTCGTTTGAAAAAGCTTGTGGCAGCTGAACAAGAAAATACAGCAAAATCTGCATTTGAGGGAGAAAACTCAAAGCCCTGCATTCGTTTTGACCTAAAAAGCTGAAGCCGTCAACCAAAATTTTATACATAGTCTGAGTGAATTGCAATATCATTTTCAGTTGCATTTAAGCGATGGAGGCTTCCTCAGTTGCAGATTGGCCTAAGGAAGTATGTTGATCATCATCCGCCGATGCAGTTGAAGAAGGCAAATGTACTGGATGATCAAATTTACAAGCAGGGCCATATTTGCAAATGCCATAGCGACTGTAGTATGAGCAGATGCTTTGATCCTAGAGATGACAAAAAGGGGGATTAGTCCCAAATTGACCAATGTGAAGATTTCCGATGGTCGGAAAAAAAAAGCAATGTAAAAATCAGTGGTAAGAATAGTATGTGGTACTACTACCGCAGTATAATAGAAGTGATTCTGAAGCAAAAAAATTTGTCAACTAGATATTTCTATATATATAAACAAAAGTTAGTAGATATAGCAAAAACATCGTAGTATGCAGTGGAAAATTGTAAGAAAAGGTAAAATTTAATGAAGTTGATCAGTAAGTTCTGCGGTGAGGAAAGACAAGAATTTTCTGATATTACTTTCAAAAGAACAATAACTTACAGGTCTTAGCGGCAGGCCCTTGTCGCTTAGTGCACATGGTGTTGAAGTTGAAATACGATTTTTTGGATGATGAAATTTGCAGTTAGATTTAAACTTACAGTCCCCAGTTTTCATATAAAAACTGCATTCTGGCTCACCAGGCCGCTCAGGAAATTCACCTACTTGCAGCTGCTGCTGAAGCCCATAGACATTTGTATCAGTTGCTGAATTGTTGATGACATATGCTGGAGACAGATGTATGCTTCTTTCTGGAGGGTATACAGGAGCCTAAAAGAACAAAGAGATTCACTAAATGCTTTTAATTTGAGCCTACAAGTTTTTGAAGCAGTCATTAAACACAACCACCTCAAGCTAATCGAGAAGAAAATAATACTTGTGAAGAAAAAGAAACACAAGGTAGAGGAATGCACCCTCAAACATATAAAAGGATAAAGATAACAATGAAAAGAATACATCTATTGTATCCTATACTAGCTTACTTGACATGTTTCCATTCCAACTTGAGAGAAAGTAGGCAAGATTATTTGATAGACCAGGTTGATTGAAAACTCACGTGAGAGAAATGTACATCCCACAACTTCATTCACATATAGACAAACCAAACACATCTGTGGCAAATCGCTAACCAATATCAAACAGCACTTAAGAGATAAATGAAACATATCAGTTCTGTCATCATAAGAGAGTGAAATAATACCATGCCGAGGCAGAAAACTCTCATGATACAAGCTTGAGATCAAGTGGAAGAGATAAATGGCACAAGAAAATGGAGAATAACAGGGACACCTGATATTTATTCCACTCCGAGTTTTGAGTAGGAACTCCATAGGTTGGTGAAAACATCACTGGGACAAATGAAGCGGTCTCATTTAGGGCTCTTGGTGAAGACCATGATGCCACACTTGATTGTAATGGCACATGTAGAGGAGTAGAGCCACCATTGCCAAATGCTGAAGAAGGCTCACTTCCTCCAGCAGCCATAGGATCTGGATGATTGAACTTGCAGGTAGCTCCATACTTGCAGGAGCCATTGCGCATGTAATATGGACACTCTTTCTTCCCCTTGTAATCAAGAAATTTTCAGGATAAGCAAGAATAACTTAGCCAAGGGAAAACTTTTCAAGGTCTCTCATATGCAGTACCGGTCTGAAAGGGAGCCCCAGAAAATTAAGCTCTGAAACTGGCAATACTGGAGGTTTAACGCCTGAGTGGTTGTATTTACAAGCACTTCCATACTTACAGCCGCCTGTCCTCAAGTAATACTGTTGAAGGCTCAAGAAGATGAGCATGGAATTTAAATAGATATCAGTCCTCAGACATGCATGTAACGTTAAACCAAAAAGAAATCATCTACTTGCTAATGACGAATTCACTGGTTATATAACTCCATGAAAATCATCATCCAGAGTGGCATTCCAGCTTAAAGTTACAGGAACTAAAATTTTTAAATTTACTACATTTCTGTTGAAGGAGTCCTAAGCTTCCAAAATGCATATCTCATGTGAATAATAAACTGCAAATCAGTTGCAAAGGATCAGTAGGAAGTTTGTCCTCAAAACTGATAGGAGACAATTTTTTGTTATTGTTAAGTATATGCAACCCATGTTTTGAACAGTATATCCATCTGGTTTATATTGTTGGTAATCAACCAATAACTTCAGATCCGTATAATTCAACACAACTGTCATTTCAATTCCAAAAATAGGCCCAAAACAAGTACACAGAGATTGTATTGCATCCTTAGGTCAAGCGAAAATCTCAAACCAATCTATGAAACTAATGACCTTGCATTCTGTCTGGCCTGGCCTCTCGGTAGCTTCTTCTCCTTCTGTCAACTTCTCCTTGGTCGGCTTATGGACAAAGAAACACCAAAAGGTTAGGTAATGCCTCCAATCATACATCCTAAAGATAGTACAACACTGAAATTTCAGAAACCTTAGAAACAATAGAAGTCAATTTGAGTACTCACCCGAAAAATTATATGAGAAAGAAATCCCAATATTAACACATTTATACATCAGAGGATTCGCACTTTACCCACATAATAAGCAGTAAAGATAAAACAAAGTAAGCCCGATCCTTTTACCAAGCTGAAATATAGCATCTTTCCAAACACAATTCATCCCAAGCAACAAGAAACGTAGAAAGAAAAGACAAAAAATAATACCGACACAGGAAACTACCGTGATTTTCCTTCTAATAGGGTGATTAAACTTGCAATTGTAACCAAATTTGCAAGACCCAGTTTTCATATAAAAGGCACAATCTTCCGCATCAGGCCTAAGAGGATACTGCTGGCTTCCCGTCCCGTTATTGATATTCTCAACGCCGCACCAATTCTTTTCGCTCTCATCATTCAAGTCCCTGTTATCGTGTTTGTTAATATCGACTCCACCGCTTTCTAATTCCTCTTCACTTAAACCATTCCAATGCTTCTCTTCTTCCCCATTCTTAGCCTCTCCAAAATTCAATTTCTGCTCTAGTTCTTGATGTAAGCTATTCTCTTTGAAAACCCCTTGATCATGACTGACACCACGCGAATGCTCCTTCTCCTCCTCCTTCAAGCCGAAGTTCTTATTCAACTGTCCGTGAACTTCATCACGATTGGTGTCGGTAGGAAATGGGGACGAATTCAGCCCTACCTCCGGGCTGCCTTTGGGGTTAGGGAATGAATTGGGCAATTCAGTGTGCTCCATTGATCCTCTGCATTTCAATCCCGCAAAACCCTAAGTTTTGCAGAGTGAATGGGCTAGTGAGAGAAGAAGAAGAAAGTTTACCTCAGATGAAACGATGCTAGCGAGAAAATCCAAATGCACGAGATTTTGGAATTAATGGATCGTTTGGAATTTTAGTCTTTTAAATATACATCAAAATTAATAATAATATCGTGTATAAGCTTGCAATTTCTTTGACTTCTCTTCTAAAAGTAAACAATTTTTATAAAATAAAATAAAATTTATTTAATATCTCACTTTTTAAATTAAACTTTGAATTAAAGATCTTCTTTATCTCATTTTTAATTCTTTAATTTTATTCAATTTTATGATTGTCTAATACCAGTTAAACTTATTAAACCTCAATTCTCTTATATTACCAGTTCAATTTTTAAAACATTATTAATATCATACGCAATATTGTAATTATGTTTCTAATCTTATCGTGAAAAATATTATTAGAGATAAATGAAGATTTGAGAGAATTAACATGAAAAATAAAGATATCTTTAAAAAGTTTAAAATTAAAAAGCATATAATTAATATGGTATAATACATGTATTACTTAAAAATTAAAATTTTATGATAATATAATCATTTTACATAATTTTATGATAAGAAGTTTTATAATAATTTTAACGAGTGATTTCATTCTATTATAAATATAAAAGCATAATTTACTTACTATAAAATTTCTAATTTTGGAACTCTTAATATATGGATAATTTAACTTTTATTTGAGCAAAATATTAAACGCTGTCATATAAAATATATGAATGATTAAACTTTTGGTGCAGTCTAAGACAGACATCTGACTATAGAAAACCATAAAACAGCATTACGTTTGTAATCTCACTCTGTATAAGAGCAAGCATCCAACATTCAAAACTCTTCTGCTACTATATACTATTCTAAATTTTGCATAATATCGTATAGTAAAGCATCGACATGAAACAGGAATTAACATTAGACATTCTTTGGAGAATTATCAATCGGATTGAAGATTCAACCAATTGTTAAGTTGCAGTGAATCGAAGGGACCAATTAGGACCCCTTAAAAGAGTACAAAAGGGAATCAATTTGGTTACTCTGAATTACACTTGCAGGGAAATCCTAAAACTATCTTTAAGCCTACTTCTACCCTGTCAATTGAATAAACACGATCATCAGCAATGTTAAATTACACTTACTTTTTATTGTCCAGTGACCAATCACCCTCTGGCTTTTTTCACCGAGTGACCAGTCTTCCGCTTGTGACGACTGAAGTCGGACACAAATCTAAATGTCTGCCCACATCCTTCCTCAGCACACACGTAAGGGCGAGCACCTGTGTGAACTCTAACGTGTTCAGTCCGAGCCCACGCCCACTTGAATGTCATCTTACAGCCCTTCCAGGGGCACTTAAGGGGACGGTCATCCAAGTGGACTCGACGGTGCTGCACAAGATACTTGTGTGAGAAGAACTTCTTTCCACATCCCTTCACAGGACACAGGTTTCTTTTGTGCACTGCAAGCTCCTGTTTTGATCCAAAACTCATGGTACATCCCTCAATATCACACTGATATTCTTCTTCCTCATCCTTCCCTTTAGCATTCTTGCGGCTTGGAGTCTTTACAGCTGAAGCATTCTTTAAATTTTTCTTCATAATTTGCAGCTTTCCTTTAAGATTTGATTGCGACTGTTTTGTGGACTTTGAAGGTCTTTGCCTGAGGCGCGTGCTAGGTCCTCCTTCAACCTCCTCAACGTGATTATCAATCTGGCTATACTTTTCATTTCTAGTGTTTCGAAGACGTGGAGTCCCTTGCTTCACTTGCCTCTCTTGTTTGATGGATTGGGGGGTGTTTTTCTTTGTTAACTTGGGTGTTCCTTGTTTCATCTGGCGAAGAGTCAACTGTTTGCTCTGCTTGTTTCTAAGAATCCGCATGGACTGCTCAGAATTTTCCTCCAACAAGTCATCAGAAGCTGCATTAACCCTTACAATCAATCTCGTTTGTTTGCCTCTATGAGTTTTTCTGAGCTGCTCTTGATTGTTATCCTCATGCAAGTCATCTGGAACTGCCTCTTCCCTCTCGATAAATTTGGCCTTCTTGTTTCTTGGGACCCTCCTGTACTGCTGACGAGTATCACCAACCAGCAAATCATCTGGGACCGCATCTTCCCTTGTAATAAACTTGGACTTTTTGCTTCTAGCAACCCTTCTATACGACTGGATAGTGTCCTCTGCTGAATCATCAGAAATATATCGCTCCCTCTCAATAAATTTGGCTAGCTTGTTTTTCTGAATCCTTCTGTTCTGTTGATGGGTACTGCCCCCTAGCGAATCATCTGAAGTCGCATATTCCATCTCAATAAATTTAGGATGCTTGTTTTTGGGGAAACGCGTGAGCTTCTGATATGGTCTTTCTTCTAGTGGATCATCTAATACATCTCTATCCATATATTTGGCATGGTTGCCCTTATAGATCCTCTTGTTCTTCCAACGGGGACTGTTTTCTGCAGAATCGTCTGAAATTGCAGCTTCCCTCACCATATATTTGGCTTGTTTGCTTCTAGAAGCCCTCACACGTAGCCTATGAGAACTCTCCTCAAGAGAATCGTCTGTTAAAGCATCTTCAGTCTCATAAGGATCTGTCCGTGTATTTCTGGGGCTCCTCTCCTCCCACTGACTATTATAATCTTCCAGCGAGTCGTCTAAAATTGCACCTGCCTTCACACAATTTCCTTCCTTGCTCCTACCAATTTTTCTATGTTGTTTTTGAGAATTTTTCTCTGCTAAACCACGAGAAACTGCCTTTTTGCTCTCAATAGGTTTAGCTTGCTTGCTTCTAAGAGTTTTCCCATACTGCTGATGAGAGTTATCTCCCAGTGAATCATCTGAGACAATATAATTTCTGTCAACAGATTTTCCCTGCTTACTTCTACAAAGCCTACCTATGAGCAGATGAGAAATATTATCCAGCGAATCATATGAAACTTCTTTGTTCATGTACTTGCTGTCATTCCAACTATGAATTGAATGCTTCTGATCAGGATTATCCTCCATTGAATCATCTGAAACTGCAGCTTCAGTCTCCATATATTTTCCTTTCTTAATAGACCTGCTCTCTGTTTTCACTTTCCTCTTCCTTGCATATTTTCTAATGACTGAGGTGGTTTCTTTTCTGTTGGTACCCCGCGGTTTCCTGTCACACTTTTCATCAGGTATACTCCAACCATGGAAGTTTCTTTCCTGTTCTTGTTCTTGATCTTGCGCTTCACAATCCCATTTTGTTAAAAAGGGATGAACTTGATTTGACATCCAAACTTTTCCACACCATTTACCTGCCACCACTTTCTTTTGCTTCCGAGGCCTCCTTCCATTAATATTAGACTTTGTGGGTGAGGTAGCAGGAGAAGTTCGGCCAAAAGCATTGTATATAACTGAATTGTATGGCATCTGCTTACTGTAAAGAGGAGAACGACCAAGGTTTGCACTATAAAAGAGATTGATCCCCAACTTTACAGCCCAATCCCCATTCCTTGGTATGGCATCCTCACTATCCAAAGCTGACTGTATCCTATCTATATCATCTTTAGTGGCAACTGCAAACCTGATCTCATTCCAGAGACAATCAAATCCTAGTTCTTCTGCCACTAATTTTGCTTCAGCTTCTATCCTGGGATACTCTGCAGGTATTTTTGAACCACCCAGTAAATCAAAATTACGTAAATCACTTTGATTTGGTAAACAGAGAAGGTAAATGGTTCATTAGATTATTCCTGTAGGAACAAAAATGTGACGCAACAATAAAATAAACTAGTCTTCGTAACAGCACTTATGCTGATTGTATTATGAATTGGTTGAGTTTACTAAATATTATCTGACAAATTCATGAGATACTATTGATTATCAAATCATAAAGGCCTTTTCCTGTCTATATGCAACATGGAAGAACCAAAATTTTTCCTTCTAAAAAGTAACTTAACATGAAAAAGCCAATTAAACAGCCTACTCTCATCATAACCATACACACCCCTTCCTCTTTACTAGCATTTTAAGCCCATACGTCACTCGTGATCAAAGATATTTTCAAATTTGCATCTATTTGAAGTACAAAAGTGAATAGTAGACCAAGACAGTTAATAAAGTATGAACTGTAGAATTAACAACTTTTAATATTACTCTTTACAATTACATTAATATTTTAAATTAAATTAAAATTTAATGTAAGAACATCTAGTTAGCAAGATGTTTCAGAAGAAAGGAACTATGTTCACTTATTCATGTAGAACTTTAGAATGATAAATCCATTATTATCAAATAAAAATTAGAAATATTGCAACATACCTGGATGACAGAGTAGCATTATGTGCACTCCTCCAATTGGACGTAATTGCTGTTCCACTTCTACAGCATGTTCAAGGCAGAAGACATGCATTCGAGAAGAATCTTCATCAGATCTGTGGCCAAATGATGCATCTACTTGCTCCTTTGGTATAATGGGCTGGCTAACCTTTGTTTTTTCACTGTAGGAGATCACTGGGGAAGAATTCTCCGATTTATGTGGCATTGAATCCTTTAATTTACACTCGAAACCATTTGTCTCTGTGCAAACAAGACTACCAGTTTCAAACTCTGCAGAACACTCTGGAGTTTGGTTATTTCTATCCTTGAGTTTTGTCAATTTATGACCAGCATGGCAATCATGAATTTGTAAAGTAATCTCATCCCCATAATCAAGTCTAGAATGCGATAATGGCACCCTACCACTGACACCTTCAACAAAGTCTTGCTTGAAGGAAGTCATAGCAGAGTTTTGGCCCTGAAATTTACTTTCCAATGAACACGGCATCGTATTAACTTCATCATCATCATTAGATACATTTATTTCAGTCTGACCGTCCTCCGAGTCTGAAGAGTTAGCATAATTCAAAGCTAAAAGGCCAAGTGCAGAAGCCCCTTTCTTTGTTCCAGAATCAAAAGGAGCTCCAACACTTTGATTTGTCACCTGAACTTGGTAATTAGTACACTGAACAGGAGCATCATATAAACCATTTGTTATATGCTTTTCCACTGATCCTGGGATTTATAGGAGGAAATGTGTTTTTCAAAATTAGTCCCGGTAAGGAAATCACTAAAATGCACATAAAATCAACAACAGAAATTACAGAAAGAAAGGAAGTTTCTGGATGAAATGATGACAAAAACATGCAGATTAAATCTAAGAGCGGCTATGATGATAAAAGACCTGCAAATACTGTGGTCAAGTAGTTTAATGAAAGCAGGAGCCTCACACCAATATGCTCTAATCAAATGGGTTCCAACTCGTAGTATGCCGGAACCTAGTGAGTTTTGATATTGTGTCTTTGATGTTATGCAAAAAATGCACACCATTTCTTAGTGACTCGGCCAAATCCAGCATAGAAAGTTTGCTATTGTTATTGACATCTAATATATCATGTTATAATGTAACAAATGCAAGAAAAGATCAGAATTCTTCATGTAACCTACTTGTTGAAGATTTCTGCTCAGAAGCATTTGCGTTATCACTGGCAACTGCGAGCCCATCACTAGTTACTCCAGAACCAACAATCCAATCATTGAAGAAACTACAATCAGCTGACATGAGGTATTTAGCAGCTGCTTCTCTTGGTCGGATAATAGCAACACAGTCAAAGCTCAAGATTCCGCAAGTGACACATGAAAACAGTCTCTGATCGGACAACTTATCACTGTGTATACCAGTTCTTTCACTGTCTCCACTGGTAGTGTGCATCTCACTGTTGTCCCTTCCATTTGATGGGGAAAAGTAGTTCCTTTCACATGAAGCAGCAAACTTTCCTTTCAAGGAAAACAATTCGTTTACTCGATCCATTCCATGCTCACCGTCCCACAAGATCTCATCAGAAATAGAACTTTTTGCAGATTTTACAAACTGTTTGTGGCTGTATAACCCAAAGGAGGGATTCAATCTTAGTTGTGACCCAACACGTAAAGTTGAACAAACAGAAATGTCAGAAGAACTTTGAGGAAGCAGTACAACTGAACATCCTCTTCCAATAATATGAAGCAGGTCATTGTTCTGAATAACATTCTGCACAAATTGCTGTTTAACCAGTGTTTCACCTTCACCCTTCTGCTTATTTTTCAGTCTAGAACTGCGAGGCTTTAGATTGATGCATACAGGTATTCTGCAAGGTGAAAATTAGAATAAGAAGGAGTGATCTATCATTAATTTCATGTAGCAACTTAAGTCACTCAAGTATGTAAAGTTTTTAATGAATTCAGGAAGAGCTTGTCTTCCATGTTAAGCTTAAAATGAAGAGTCAGTTCAAATATCAGGCTAAAAAGTAGTGAAAAATAAGGTGTTAAGATGGAAAAATGAGGCACACACAAATTCCAATCACACAAAAACATGACATCTTTCATAAAAATAGGATAGGAATTACACTCCAGAAAAGATTCTGCCGTGAGGAAGAGGTGGGAATATTCAATGGATTTCAACTTTGATTACATAACAATATTTGAACAATCTCTATTAAGTTTTAGCTGGAAATGCATTCCAGGAGGAACTTCTCTTCCCAGTTAAGCCTAAAATGAAAAGTCAGTTGAAATATCAAGCTTAAAAATAGCAGAGAATAAGGTGTTAAAACAAGTAAAAGTGAAGTATACACAAATTCCAATCACACAAAATCATGACATCTTTCATAGAATTAAAGTAGGACAGGAAATTCAGACCAGAAAAATTTTTTGCCATGAGTAAGGGATTGGAATACTATTCAACTTAACATAAGAAACAAAAACAATATTTGAACAATCTCTACTAAGTTTTAGGTGGAAACAAAGTCCTTATTGAAAAGGGGGAATGTCTAGGAAAACAAGAAGCAAGGTACTAAATAAAAGGTTATTACTATTAGTAATAAAAAAAAGTAGAAAAAGCTGATTAACCATTGGTTCACCAATTAAAATAAAGTGGAAAAAATGATGCACTATACCTTGTACAAAATTCCAGAGCAAGATCATAAAGTAACTGGAAATGGGACACCATTGGAGGGTAATTAATTGATGCTCTTCGGATAGCTGCTTCTTTAGCAACTCTCAACCATTTAGGGGTTGCAATGTTAGCTGCCTCAGCACAGTTAAATCCTGAAAATTAAAACCATAAAAAACATTAGCATATTCACAAATAAATCTCCAATATTCCAATAAAAAGAAAAAAAGGTGAGATTCATAGGTATTATTACCATGACTGAAACCTGAATGATAGGCTCTAGGGAAAGTGACAACAAACTCCCCAGCGTTTTGAACTAACCTGATGTTAGTAGATGGAAGGATTAGAATATATAGATATCAATTACAATGATCATCTTCAAGGTTAACCTTCTTCAAAAAAATCTTCAAGGTTAACACATATTATCACCCCCAGGGAGCAAAGAGAGATTGTAGCATGAAATAATAGGTCTTTGAATCCATTTCACCCATTTTCTTGCAACTATAACACATAAGAGCAACTTCCCAACCAATAGTGTGGTATTTTCAAGGACTATAATGAATGTGCTACCCATTAATTACAGAAAAGCAGAAGCTGAAATAGAGGATTAGGGACCGAATAAACTGAGATGAACAAGGTACCTGCAGCAGGGTACACCTGCATTAATAAATACTTCGGGTGAAATAATCGTAGTCTTCTCGCCAAGAACAGCAAATGTAACTGGAAAGTAAACAAAATTTGTAGTTAGTTGAATATGTTGGAGTATAAATGAACTTAGTAACACTATTGCACATATAAATAAACAGAAGCAAAGTATTTTCTCCATAAGAAAGATCTCCGCTTAAAAAATGAGGATCCAGAACTAAGACCCCTTCTCTAACAGTTCACCACAAGTGACAGCCAAAGTTGCTATCATAATTTTTTGTTACTTTTGGTCTTAGGGGGGCACCTAGGCCTAGGGATGGGGAAGGATAGCTGAACCCAGGTTGGAAAGCTCAATGCTGAGATACCCACACATCAGTAGCTACTAGCTATTATAACTATCAGAGATACAACAGATCAAACAGGAAAGATTATCCTAGGAATCACCAAGTAGGCACCACATAATGGGTCATTAAATCTACAAGAATTCTTAGGTCAATGGTCAGCCAACTATGTTCCACATCTTTCTCCTGGCTCACAAAATGATACAAAGCCCTACACAAGTGTGCATATGCATCTGCTCAATGCATGCCACACCAAGGAGCTCAATTATAAGAATTCAGTAGTTGAATCCAATATAAATTACCAAGAATCCATGAAAATCACTCATTCCCACCTTCCTGGCAACTGATTCACATTATTCAACAATGAATCTCATAGAACTTATACCAGTTACTCAGATTCGTTCAGTTGCCACCATTTTCATAGAAACATCCTTTAATCACCCGTCAAATAAAACAACGGCAACAATTTATCAAACCAGGACAAACCGAAAAACAGGGGAGGCTAATAACAAGTGAGTCACCAAGAGGATTGATCTCTTCTCCATAACCATGAACACGAACCACTTCCTCGAAGGCAACAGCAGCCTCTTTAGGCACGCCATACCAAGTCTTACCAGCCCCCATATGCAAGTAATTCAGGCTATGCAAATCATGATCCTCCACATGCCACGCAAACCAACTGAACATCATAGCTATATACAACATAGGAGAAGTAACCCCAGGAATCTCCTCTTTCATGAACCTCAGCAATGAACCTTTTGCCCTAGAAACACTCCTCATATTCCACTCTGTTTCTCCCACAGTCAAACCCTCCATGGAACGTCCTTCTTTACTCTTATTCATCGAAAAAGCCGAACCCGCCATGTCGTTTGCGTACTCAACCGAAAACGGCTTGTCCACAGTGGCCTTCCAGTACAGGGTTTCGATCTCCAGAGGAGAGAGCACCTTCTTCGAGTACTTCTTCAAGTAAATTTTCTCAAATGCTTTGGCCTTCGCTTCAAATTCCTGAAAAGTATAGTACTCGCCGCTCTGCCAAACCGGCCTCCGAACCGGCCTCGGCCTCCGAGGACAGAAACCGATCTGCTGCTGCCGAGTTGTGAATGTCGGTGGCGATTTCTCACCATTCCTCGCGGCAAGCGACCGGCTTAAGTTAGCAATCGCTGTCTTCTTCGGAGAAGCCAGAACGGGAGGCACGATTTTGCAGATTCCATACTTTGAAGCTTCTTTCTCGATTTTGAAAATGTAGGCAATTGGATCTTGAAATTCCGCCGCAGTTGGGTGGTACTCCGGCGCTACAGGCAAGTTCTTCAGCCACTGAAACACCTCCTGCGAAGGCACCTCCGTCGCTAACCCGCCGGATGATGCCATCTTCTAAGCAGAGATTCCAAACTCTAGTTTCCTCTCTCTAACACAGAGTAGTCCATTTCTAGAGAGAGAAAACAGAGAAACAGAGACTTGAAGAAGAGAAATGACTGATCAGATTCTCTGCTTGGTTTCTGCTTCTCATTGTTATTATTTTATGTGTTCTTTATATTTTCTTTTTCTGGTCTGGTCTCTCTGTCCTAAGTGCTCTGTTTATTACAGAGAGGCTAAAAATATTGAAGAGACAGTGGAGTGGATGTATGGATTAATGATATGTGGAGAGTTTCTTTTTCCTGCGTTCTGGAAGCTTTCGGAAATGCCATTGCTTTTGTTACTATATTACAGTTTTCGCCATTCATTTTCCCAAGGATCAATTGATAATTCATAGGCTGATTTTTGCAGTTCGGTCCCTTCTCTGATCTTTATATATTTATCATTCTGCCCTTGTACTTTCAATGTTAAGGTCCACTGTTTTCACCTTTCACCAATTTGAGTAATTTCACCTTCGGAGTTTGACTTTGACTACAGTCAAACGGAGTCCACAGGGAAACCAACCAAACGGTGCCACGTCAAGCACTGTCGTCTCATCCTATTAAGGGGGAAAAAAAAGATACGAAACAAAATCTTTTTAATAAAACGAAAGAAATTAAGTTGATTGGCTGTTTAAGGAAGTCGGTGCATGGCTCGGACCAATAGCTGTGGTCTAAGAAACGGCGGAACCAACCACCGGTGACGGCGGTGGAAGTGGAGTGTCAAAAGCCAAAAAGTCGAGTGCCCCCCCAAACGGTTGTTTGTCATTCACAAGTGTCAACCCTTTTTTTGCAGACAATAATTGTAAGGACTTCTCCAATCATTGTCGTACTTGAAAGTCTAAGATGCATCGGTGGGCTGTTATCCCGTCTTTCGTTATTCACCCGTGAAAACATGGAGAGGTCAATTTCAGGTGTTATTTTATTGGATACTACATTACTACGGCCAGATTTATATTTTAATATTTTATAAAAATTAAACAAATTTTTTTTTTATTGCTCATAAGGTGTTTCAGGAGGGTTCGAATTATAGGAAGACACCTTTAAGCTATTCATACTCAGACTAATCCCCGCTCGAACCGGATAAATCCCTTACGGGTGGCAAAGTTCTGACCCTATTATTATTTTTAATATTTCTTTATACCTTAATATTCTTAAATTGATGACGATAAGAATTTATTTATATATTATTGTACTTTAATAATATTAAATGATATTCATTAAGTTTTGAATAAAGTATAAATTTATTATTAAAAATAACCGTAAACATTTATTTATATCTTTTATGAAATATTGAAATGTAAATTGCATATTTATCTAATATTTTAAAATTACACTAGCATTTAAGAGGTTTGGATTGTCTGATGTTACATAAGTTAACTTGATGACTCATTTATTAGGAATTGTTATACGTCGCTAACTTTTTTTATAATTGATGGTGATATTAGTATCATTTAAAAATATAATACAAACACAGCGCCACTCATTGCATAAAGCTTCTATTTTGCGAAAGCCCGGGAAAGTCATCAATGTGTACAATATTCTCTTTATATTTTTTTACAAAAAGATTGTTTCTGTAACTTGAATATGTGACCTATTAGTCACAAATGAATAACTTTATCAATTATTTTAAAACTCATCTTTTATTATTTAATAATGTATAACATAATATTATCAACCACAATATAAATTTAATTAAATGTCTGAGTATGGTTTAAATCTTTAGATCGGATAACATATGTTGGAAATACTTCTTTTAGTATCAAATTTGTATAACTAGACATATTAATTTAAACTTGATCTGAGGTTGAATTAATTAAAATAATATCATTTTGTTAAATTATATTAAAATAATATTGTTTTGAACCAAATACTATTAATTTTTAAGTTGTTCGAATTCAATTGAACTTTTTTTTGATTTAAAGCTAGACCTTTTACTAAGCAAAGGTAGGATAATAATCCCAAATTATAAAAGGGGCATATAAATGAGAATGTTGAGCTAACTCATAAGCTTCAACATTGCAGTGCCTACTAATCCAGCGCACTGAAACATCAGTTTTACGCTTGAAAATACCTAAGCAATCATTTATAATTTTACCAAAACCAAATGAGTCTTCCATAAATGATTGAAGAGAGTAATAGACTTCCTGAGCATCCACCACAATCGAACACAATCCAGGAATATACAGATCAACCCAAGACATAAGAGAACGACAAGCGAGAGCTTCTGCTATCTTAGGTTCAAACACACCAGAATACAGGCTTGAGAGAGCAAACTCAACATTTCCTACGTTGTTTTTAACCACGACTCCATAACCACTTTTATTCATGTAGGGAAAAGTTGCTGCATCTACGAAGTAACTCCACTGCAATGAAGTTCTTGCATTTGGATCACAAGCGATAATGCCATCCGACTGAGAAGAGCTGCCAGGATTGCTGGTGACAGCAGAAATCGAAATATAAAGGCCTCGTGCTACTATCCAGGCCTGAAGAAACAAAGCTGCCTTCCTTAGAACTTGCAAGCAAGGCGTGAGCTTGGCTCCCCAAACAGATTTGTTTCTGCTACACCATATTTGCCATAAGACCATGCAAGCATTCCTCATTATATCAACAGGGATAGGCTTAGAAGCATTGCAGACACAAGTAAAGATAGTCAACCCAAAAGAGCTAAAATTCAATCCAAATTCATTACAAATCTCTCTCGCTACATAGCAGCCCACAAAAACATAGAAGCAGTCATTATTACTCCACAGTGGCCATAACTTGAGTCAATATTCGCTCTTTGGTAGGAAGAATATCCCTTAAAAGTCTCTACACGAAAGCTTTAACTTTAGGAGGGATTTTTAAGTTCCACAAAAACTTCCATATATTTTCTCGCTCATCATAAAAACCCTTCTTCAACATAAGAGCTTGGTAATAACCAGACTTGACAGTGTAAGTACCCCTCTTATCATAGTGACATAGCCATTTATCTGGTCTGCTTCTCGAACCTAACGGAATCGTCAAAATATAATTCACATCCTCCTCACAGCACACCTCTTTAAGCTTCTCCACATCCCAGCATCTATTATCCCAATTAAGAAATGCATGGACCATCAGATTACAATCCCCATCCCCTGTTCTTGCAAACAATCGAAAATTCAAGTCCCTAGGTATCCAAGGATCCAACCAGAAGTTGGTTGACTTCCCATCTCCAATCCGAATTCTGGCACCTAGCTGAAGTAATTCCTTTGCTTGCAAGATACCTCTCCATGTGAAACTTGGGTTAAATCCCAAACCAGCATTCATGTAGCTCCCTCTGTGAAAATTTTTAGCCTTGAACACCCGAAAAAAGAGAATGTTGGATTCTGTAAGCAGTCTCCAACCTTGCTTAGCAAGAATTGCTAAATTAAAGCACCTTAAATCCCTAAAACTCATGCCACCGTCTGCTTTACTATCACACATTCGTTCCCATGACAACCAGTGAATACTTTTCCCCCCTTCCTTTTCCATACCCCACTAGAAGGAGTTTATGATTTTTTGCAATTCCTCTCAAATAGATTTTAGAAGCATAAACACACTTTAAGATTAAAAAAAACAAGTGAGCTCGATTCAATTTGTTGTCAAACTTATTTGTCATTCTTATAAACACTCATCGAACTTACTATAATTACTTAGATTAAATATTTGGCTTGAACTGTAAATTAATTTATTTAAAATATAATTACTTACAATTATTACAATTTGTGGAATATATGAAAAATTACAAATCATCCCCATTTAAAAAGAATTATTGATCACTATTATCCTTAAATTCCTCACAAAATGAGCTAGAACCCAATTGATAAAAACCAAATTTAAACCAAAACGGCAAACCAAACAAGTGTTTTATTTCTACTTTTTAATAAGGAACAAAAAGAGAATGAAGAAAGATGTATATATTCCATAATAAATAAATAAAATTACGTCCTCCATTTCTTAAGATACAGTAAAACCTCTATAAATGAAAATTTTTGGGACCTGAAAAATTATTATCTTATACAGAGTTATTAATTTATAGAATAATTTTTATTTTGTACATTATATTTGTCAAATTAAACAATTAATTTTTTTCCGTAACTAA
>JAOQMQ010000006.1:26139471-26178421 GCA_027563845.1 Erythroxylum subrotundum | reverse complement strand
TCCCAATAATTGAATCAACAAGAGGAATAAAAAGGAATAATTAAAACATAAATATTGGACAAATATGCACTTATCAGTAAGTTAACATGCATGACCGTGTAGCTTCACATAGGCAAAAGCATTATCTTCGAAGCTCCACATATTCACAATGGCTTACACAGTCACTATCTATGCCACGATTTCATTGAAATTCTTCTCCTTTTGGTCTATGAAGATAATTATCACCTAAAAACACACTTAAAGCGGAATAAGTACCACAAATACCATAAGATTCTTAAATAACAAGCAAAACACATTAAATATGGATATATAACTCATCATCATCATCATACCCCGAAGTCCCACAATGAAGTAGGGTCTAGGGGGCCGGATAATAGGCAGTCTTACCCCTACATTGTAGAGAGACTGTTTCCAGTAGGCCCACATGCATATGTGACAAGGTAGTAGTGACAAAATAATACAAAAAAATAAAAAATAAAAAATTTAATCAATTAATAAGTATTTTTTTAAAAAAGTAATCATAATCATATTAATAAAAATAATAAAAATACTAATAATAAAAATAATAATGATAAATAGAATACATAATAAAAAAGGTTATGCAGACGGACTTTAAAATAATAATGAGAATAATGCTAATATTACTAATAAAAATAATAGTAACGACTAATACCAATATGTAACGACAAGAAATACTGAAAAATAATAAAATAGTACTAATATTAATCTACTAATAATATTAATAATAATAAAATAAGGAAGGTCACGTGAAATAATAGGAAAGCTCAAGACATAAATAACTATAAAAATGACCAATACAGAAAGAAGAAAATGCCAATAATAATTCGCCAACCAATTGAAAGCAGGAGTGTCTTTAACCGCCTCTCGTCAAGGAGAATTTACTATATAAGCAAGCTAGTGAAAGTGGTAGAAGTTTCATATCAGAGTGATTCAAAAGGAAAGTACTTTGGACAGTAGCAGAGCTTGTCAGGATGCTCGAGAAATCAGAGACAATGTGTGCTGTGTCAGAAACCCGACGCAAGTGCAAGTACATTTAATGACTGTAGTGCATGTAGCCCTGCGTTATCGCCCTTGCCTACGCCTATGAGCTGCATGCCTAACTGCTATGACCTAGAGTAATCTTGGTCAATAGCTAAGTCTCATTATGCACGCTGTTTCGTATAGTAAGAGATCCCAACCCATGTTACCAAAGTTTTATGGATAATGGCCAAAGTAACCGGGAGACCGGGAAATCAAATCTCAAATGAACATGGCATCTAACCACAAACTACGATGGAAATGGAAACCACAAGAATCAAACCACATAGAAAACTTGAAGTAAAGAGAAATTAACAACTACATACTTAAAACACATATCGCCCTGCACAAAAATTTAATCACAAATGCAAATACAAGGGTGGCTGGAAATTGCCACCCCTTACCTCCACCAACGGATGAGAGCCACTCATGACGATGGCCACTGAATATGACATGTACTCTACAGTCCACCTTCCTCCGGATCCATGTACCTTGAAAACAAAACAAAGGAACCAATTTTGCACACAGAAGAAGATAGATTTCAACGAGAAAACAAATCTGGGAAATAACACGAGCTGAGCTTGATGTCTGCTTCCTTCAAAAGAACCAGACTTCCCGTGCTGTCGAACTCACCAAGCTACCCATTAGTGGATTGCTCCCTTAGCTTTGGAAATGATCTTCACTGCAACTTGCTAATCCTTGAACTCACCTTTCTTCACTTTCGCAAAGCACATATGACCAAAATGCCCTCTCCCTACCTCTTTTTCGAGCTCGTACTTAGCTCCAAAATTCTTACTATAACCGAAGCTCTTGTCTAGCGACTGTTGTTGCTCCGGCTCCGCGCCTCCATGCTCAGGAATTGGCCCCTCCTTCGACTTTCCGCCACTAAACGACTCGCCTCAACACATAACTATAGTCAATTAATCATTTATCACTAAATTTAATATATAAAGGCAAAAGTATGCCAAAAAATGAGTACATAAGTATTATATAATCATTTTCGTTGTGGTTAATTTTATACCATATTGCATCCTTTATTTGCACTAGATTAGAAAACTTGCTCCTGTAAAGACTATGCAATTCTTGACAATGATGTAATCCTCTTCTTTGCTTAAGCTTGTAACTATTGTAAAGTAATGCTTGATTGTCCTTTAATTCTTAATTCATTTTTTTTTCAAAGCATAACTTAAATATATGATAATTAACATCTCTATACTTTCTTTTAGTGGAGTGTGTAGAGATACCAGCCTAAAAAATCATGTAATTATTTAATTATGTAGAATTGTTAATAGTATTATGAATAAATATCATATATGTGACTCTCAATATTACTTTGTTGACTAGACATAGCAATATATTCCATATTGTTTGCATCATTAACCTATAATAATCAAAAGAAACACATTCATTGATTATTAAAGATTTAAAAGGTTTATATACCTATCAACATGCCTTAATTACAACTTACACATTTCTAAAATTATTTGTGTTATGAACCTGATAATAAAAATGAGAATGATTCAACAAAGCAAGTGATTTACAATGTAAATGAAAAGTAATTCAAGGCAAACAAATCAAAAGGAGTGACTTACAAAATTAATGGGTAATTCAATAGGTAAACTTGAGCCTTCCTTGTTGCATTTTCTTAAGGTTACTATTTTCTTAAAATTTCCATATTTTGTGTGCTTTTACACTTGCCTGCTATGGTGCCACACAAGTTGGTTTATACATAATACTTGGTCTTAGTCTTTGCAAAGCTTCACTTGTCTTTTCCACTTGAATATTCATCACAACCAACACTGAATCAATTGATTGATTGATGGTCAATTGGAATTTTTACTTGGAATTCAACTTGTATATGGTCATCAATATGGTAATTGACATATCTATCAACTTCTAATTCCACATCTTTAGAAATAAAATCAAAGTCAAATCCATTCTAACAACACTACTTTCTTCTTCACCATAACCTATCCCCATCATATCCATCTATTTCCTTTAAAATAATATCAGGATGTCCCTCATCTTCCTTAGTAAACTCCTCTCCTCTAGTTATAGGTAACATGTCGGGTGCAGGAATTAATGTATCTAATGTATGTGTAATATCCATACTAATAACTCCATAGATTTTTATAAAGTTAATGAGCCTAATACAACTTTTATTTGATTTAATAAATCTCAGTGACTCATTAAATTTTAAAGATTAATACCCTATAGTATGCATTATCAACTGTGTACCTCAATTCTTCTCCCTTACATATTTATTTGTAACTAACACAATCAAGGTACATATATTTTTAATATGGTTGTTTCTTCATTAATAAAAATCAAATCAAGTACTAATTTAAACTTTTGACCATAAAAAAGCTTTATACCTCCATATTGAGTATTTGTAGCTTGTTTATAATCATTAGAAAATATTGAAATAGTGAAATATAATAAACAATATATAATGCAACAAAATATAAAGAAAGAGTATAGTATAGCAACATATAATGCAACAACATATAAGATCATTCTCAACTTAGTCCATTTACATCCAAGGTTAATAGTTGATCTTCTTGCCTATTTATATAAGAGTACACTTGATGTACTGATATTTGATGAAAGAATCATTATGATAATAAATGTAGAGATAATTCAAAAATAAAAACAAAAAGCATCATAGAAGGTATTTCTAATCAACTATGCATGGATATTGACCATTCTTTTACTGAAACTCTAAAGCTAGCAATAATAAGAGGTTCCATTTATATGATTCTACATCATTAAGCCTTTGATCGTTCATTTTTTAAATTAATACGACAATAAATAACAAGCATTATAGTTACCAAAAGGTAATATTAATGGAAAGGAAGTAGATATGCATGCATGAAGTTTAAAATATTCCAATTATAATTAACTTCATTAAATATAAGGGTTCATTATGAAGATTCTCTTGCAAAGAATTAAAATATCTTTGCCCAATTTTGTCTTATAAGATAAAAACACAACTTAACTAAATAGTATGTTAGAGAAAGTGTTAACATAAGGTGAGTGATTCACATAGAACAGAGTAAACTATAAGTGACCAAAATGTTGTTATCTAGCTTTTAAATGGAAAATGGGAAACTTTTTTAAGTTAAAACAAGTCAACATTTGATTAAAACAATATAATGAGTTAAGACAATTAGTATATTCCTTTTGGAAATTGATAAATAAATGGTTTACTATACTATTCTAAGAAAAAACTCATTCCATATCGTAACAAATAATGCTAATGAATCTGAGCTATGGAAAAAGAGCTAAAGGAGAAAACAAAGTAATAAGAAATATATAATGTTGCTTCTTTAAGTGAAAAAACTGTTGGTGTTGGTCCAACAATGAGAAAAGAAAACATAAATACTTGTGGAATATCCCAGAAACCATCTTCCACTAACACATATATATGATATTTCTTCTTTAAGTGAAAGTAAATGGCACAAACTCTATGACATCTAAGCAAAATGGTCCAATCCTTTTGCAGTAATATACACTTATAATGTGAAAATTATTTTACATTAATGATGAGGTTAAAGCCTATACCAATAAATGTTCCCCATCAATACCTATATATCAAATTTTAAAATTATTATGCATTGACAAATTTTCTCCCATATTTTAAGGAAGAAACTAGGAAGCATTCTAAAATTTTTTACAAATTATGTTGAAAAAAACTTTTTACTTTGATCAAATTCATCGTATAAAAGATAAAGCAGAGCGAGTGCTCTTGGATAAAAATGACATTAAGAGAAGATGACAAAGATACTTCAATAGCCTTTTTAATAAAGGCATAGAGGACAACATCTCTTTAGATTATCTTAGCATATCTGAGAGGTATCATAATTTTACTTGTTGCCGGCATATTACAAATGAAGAAATTAAAAGTGTTTTGAGGGGGATGAAGAGTGGAAGGGTAGTAAGACCTGATGAGATACCTATAGAGGTGTGGAAGAACCTAGGCGAAGAGGGTCTTACTTGGCTAGGCAAGATTTTTAATGTGATCCTTAAGTTCGCCATATCGAATTAGTTGAGACTTAGTATGTTGATTTCTCTACACAAAAATAAGGGAGATATCCAAAGCTGTAATAACTATAAAGGCATCGAACTACTTAGTCACACTATGAAGTTATAAGAGAAGGTGATTGAAAAGAAAGTGAGAAAGGATGTTCCTATCTCAGAGAACTAGTTTGATTTGTGTCAAGAAGGTCCTTGGTAGAAGCTTTACTTCTCTTTAAAAGATCAATGCAATATTACAGGAAAGACAATGTAACCTACACATGACTTTTATTGACTTAGAGAAGGCATATAATAGGATACTTAGGGGAACCATATGAAGGTGTTTAGAAGTTAAGGAAATTTCTATGACCAGGCATATAATAGGATACTTAGGGGAAACATATGGAGGTGTTTAGAAGTTAAGGAAATTTCTATGACCTATATAGAGGTTACTAGGGATATGTATGAAGGTATAAAGACTATAGTAAGGATAATAGGAGGAGATATAGAGCTTTTTTCTATCAATATTGGGGTTTACTAAGACTCCTCATTGAGCCCCTTTTTGTTTACAATAATGATTGATGAGCTTGCTAAATGTGCCTTGGTATATGTTGTTTGCTAATGATATTGTTTTAGTGATCGAGACAAAAGAGATTGTTAATGTCAAGTTAGAACTTTGGAGGAATACGTTAGAGTTGAAGGGTTTTAAATTAAGTAGGACTAAGCCTGAGTACTTAGAGTGTAACTTTTTAGGTCATAGGATAGCTTCCAATGTAGAGGTAAAGATTGATTCACAAGTTATACCATAGAAAAGAGTGTTTTAAATATCTAGGATCCATCATATCAGAGCGAATTAAATAAAGAAGTGCATCAAGAGTTTTACGTGACAAGAAGATACTACTCAAGCTTAAAGGTAAATTCTATCATTTAGCGATTAGGCAGACCATGCTCTATAGGACAGAGTGTTGGCCTATCAAACACACGCATAATCATAATTTAATGGTGGCAGAGATGGAGATACTTCGTTGGCTGTGCAACTTTACTAGAAGAGATAAGGTTAGGAATGTAATGGTAAAAGATAAATTAAAGGTGACTAATATTAATGGAAAATTAAGAGAGAGGCTTAGGTGGTTCATACATGTTAAGAGGAGACATCATGACGCTCTATGAGAAGATGCAAGAAGATTGTACTTAGTGACTATAAGAGGAAAAAATGAAGGCCTAACAAGAACTGAGGACAGGTGATCAAGAATGATATAAATATGTTGGAACTTATCGAGGACACGACCTTCAATAGAAAACTTTATCATATTAGGATACGGGTAAAGAATCTTACATAAAGAGATCCTTCTATTTCTTATAGGTCTTTTAAACATTTTTCTTGAGTCTTTTATCTTATGTTTAGCCTAAATATTTTAACATGTAGTACTTTTTTTTAGTTGTTTAGCCTAAATATTTCCTTACTTAGCCTAAATATTTTCTTGTAATGACTTGATTGATTGATTGATTGATTTACTTGTATTCTTTTTCATTTATATATTTGTTTACTTATTTTATCTTTTATTTTTATCTTATTCTATATTTATTGTATTACTTATGTTTATATTTTTATTTATACGTATTTATCTATTTATTTTTATTATATTATTATTAATATCTTTTTATTCTTAATTATTATTACTTTCTTATTTTAATATGTATATGTATATGTATATTTATATTTTATATTTTTTTATGTGGTTCTATCAAAATCAAGCTCTCTATTAATTAGGGATAAGTCTACCTACCGATGAATTGTTTTAGATCCACGAAATAGCAAGACTTGCCCTGAGTTATTATTAATTTATTATTATTGTTGGCATTGTCCCGATCATGAGCAATAGTGTAAACTTACGTTTGTGGCAAATGGTAAATTCCAAAAAAGTGATATTGTAATATATGGAACATAATGGCTTATGAACCTCGAGATGGCTCAACTGTATGTAGGAAAAAGGACACAAGGCATAAAGGGACCAATATTATATGTATAATAGGGATCCATTAAAGTTGTAAGTTCGTTCATAATAAAAAGCAACGTTTCAAGAGATCTCGACATAAAATATTCTCTTTTTTTCTCGGAGGCATTTGATCCTTTCCTTTTCTGTCCGTTAACAGTCGCAAAGAGCAATCAACTTGAATGCAGAGTTTTTGTGGGCCTTCAAAGCATGACAAGTTATCGATATATATAAGACTGTTTTATATATAAGAACCGTTAGGAATGTATACCGACAATTTCAGGAGAGCGTCAGGAGCTAAGGACAGAGTAGTGCTCCATGCAATTGCAAATGGAAACAAAATACAAAACACATGCTGTGGTTGAAAAATGTTTTTGGGGGATTAACTGACATTCTGAGTTGGTGACAGGTGGGTGAGTATTGAAGAGACTTTGCATTTGCATGTGCCCTCCAACATGTCATGTGGCCAAGGTCGGCCCCTCCATTTATGACCAAGTGCTCTCTGCTTGGAGTTGACGATGATTCTTTTTGGGACTCTTTATGATCATTCTGGAATCTGCATGGGAATTAACTTATGTCTAAGTTTATCAATTATCTGTTGGTGCTGAAAAGGTGCTTTTCCTTTTTCATTCTCCCCCCTAAACCATGCTAAGTTATTGTTATCAAAATTTTTATAAGAAAAATACTACAACCATTACCAATAAAAATTCAGAGTGTTTATAATACTCATTTTGGATTATCAGGGCTTACCACACATACAAACTTAAATTAATCTCTAGCACCCTTTTTGTTTAATGTCACATATACGAATGGATTTTGTAGGATTTTCTAGAAACTATTCTATTTCTTCCATAAGCGGATGATTATTCCGTTAGATATTTTTGAATTTTCTTATAAAGTTGGACAACATTTAATTACATTTTTCGTTTTTTTCAATAACTTATCAGTTAAGTACGTAATTTGATCCGGATAAAGATAATAAAGTGACCCAATAAATGATCTAAATCAATGGGTCGAAGTCCGGGTGGAAAATGAATTATGATCAGTGTGGACCAGACCTATATCGGGCATGTGACGGGAAAGTCTAATATGAATGCTATATATAAATGTTAAGGTCTTCTGTAGTTGCTCATATCATTAAGGTCTTTTGCAGTTGCTCATATCATTCATAAGCATAAAGATTCTCTGACCCGTTAAGATAGTTTATATTTTGAGAAAACTGTAAAAAGATGTTGACCACATCCCTGTGAGCATTTCCCGTAAAGACGATGGTAGATTTGCGCTCGTTTCGGCTTCAGAAAGCTCGTTTGAAGTTATGGAACTGAAATCAGATATTTTCGGCATTTCTTCGTTTATTGCCCTTTCACGTTTGATCAAGCATACGTAACTAAGGTATTATTATGTATTACATGTGGTATTAGAGCGGTAACGTGATCGGGTGGTTAAAAATAAAGATTTTTCAGTTTTTTCTTCATAAGGTTTTCAGAGAGCTAACTTCTGTTTCTCGATTTTTTTCTTGTTTTTTTAATTTAATGAAAATAGTATACATGAGTTTAGCCTTGAGAAACGGGATGAAAACGAGCCCAGAAGCGAGAAAAACTGGCTTGAAACTTGCTGAAAATCAACCAGATCGTTGCCAGCAATAGTGGCACTTGCACAGTGCAGGCGAGGAGGCAACTGCGTGAGCCGCGTGGGCCGCAAGGGCCTCACGGATACTTGACACGTGGCTGAACTTCATAAGGACACGCATCGCGCATGTGATGCACGAGCCAGTGTCGGTGGGATCGTCTGTGAGTCGTAACACGTGCGCTGTATGTGCCATATGCGTCTCCCGCCTGTCTGGCACGAGCGTGTGTTAGACACGCACCTTTAGCATGAACGCACGGCTGACACATCAGTTGATGTCATACTGACATCAGTTGTACGAAAATTCAGTAAAAAAAATACAAAAATTTCAGATTTCCAGTAAGGGTGCCTCGGGGTGTTTTGGGCCAGTTTTCGGGTTCGACAAATTCATAAAGTAATTTTTTTCATTTTTCTGGATTTATTACATTAGAATAAATTAAAATTTAACTCCAAAAAAGGAATTAAAGCGTTCTGAATCTAATTTCGAGTGTATTTTTATGCTTCAGATATCACATGAGAGAGATACTTCAAGTTTACGTATCTCAGGTCTCATGTTCAGCGTTCGGGATTGCATGATAATTACTCGAAAAAAGTGTTAAGGCATTCTGAAGCCATTTTTGAGAGAATTTTCATGCAATAAACTTGCCATAAGGGAGATACATGAGGTCCTCGTGCCTCGGGCGGTCGGTTCAGTTCTCAGTGACTCACGACAGTCACTCTAATGAGATTTTTTCTTTACAAAAGTCTGAAATAAAGTTTTCAGAGAATGTCTTCAGCACGAGTGTGTGACAATGAGACTGTGCATTCGGGTTTAGCATTTATTGATGTTATATTGACACATACCATATGCTCATAAATAATGTGAGGATAATATAAAGATGTATCCCTTGTGTTTGTGTACTTTTTGGGTACTGATGAAGATGTAGTCACCATAATAGCCTTTCGAGTCAGTATTTTGAATTGCTCTGCTTATATGTTTGGGGACGTCTCTGGTCTCATGTTTAGTTATTTTGCCCACAGGGGTTGGCCTTACACGAGATTTTGAGATGTTCATAAAGACATTAGATAGAGGAAAGTCATTGCTTGAATGATCTATTCACCCATAGGTGGTAGTGTCATGAGAGTTAATGGTTTGTACTCTGATCACTTTTATGTGGAGGTCTAATTGCATATATTATGTATTCAGCCCAAAGGTGTTTCATAATATATGTGATCGGATTTTTGGTAAAGATATTATGTAATAGCTTTGGGTATTGCTATTATCCTACAATTGTGTTGATCTAGGCATTGTCATTTAACAGTCACCGTTTCGGTCAACAATATCAGTGTCTCCATTGAAACTCTAATTGGTTTCAATACAAAGAAGTGGACAGAGGATGTATTGAATGCTGTAGAGATAGCTAAAGTTGATATGGCTATACGAACAGATAGGCCATCTCCACCTACATCCATGAGCTCGAGAGCTCAAAAAGCAGCTTATGCAGCCTGGAATTAGTCTAACAAATTATGTCTTATGACCATTAAGAGATCCATACTTGACCATCTGCTTAGTGGAATTTCGAAAATAGACATAGCAAAGGAATTTCTTAGTAATGTCTCCCAGAGATACACGATCTCACCTAATGTTAAGATAAGTGCCTTGATGAAAGAATTATTTTCCATGAGGTATATAGGAGAAAGAGGAGTAATGGAGTACATATCAAGAACGATCCATCTTTACAGTAGACTGAAGATGTTGAATATTCCTCTTCCTGATGTCTTCATAGTTCACCAGACTCTAAATACACTCCCTCTACATTTTCGTGATCTGGGGATGACATACTATTCGCTGGATGAGGATTGAAACTTCAATGGTTTGATCACCCATTGTGTCGCTGAGGAGGAGAAACTCAAGCTTGCTACTCTTACAGCCTTCGAAGCAACTAAAGGGAAGGCAAAGATGAAGCCTACTAAATTCAAAGGTAAAAAGACTAAATCTTCTTTACATATTGATGTTGGTTAATCTAGTGCTGGTAAAAGTCCTAGGGACATAAAGAAGCCAACGGTATAAGGCCTAGAAGGAAAGACTATGACCATCAGGTAACTCCTTGGCTTATCAATTTATGAATCTAATTTGAGATAGTCGCATTATGCACGAAGTAGAGGTTCATATCCAAGATAGAGCTAAATAAAGGGAAGGAGGAACTGATGGTTGAGAACAATGAAGAAGCAAATGTAACATCTATAGGGGATGTATGCATTGAACCTTGCTGTAAAGTTCGTTTTGGTTTTTACACGCACATTTTATATGTGATCTTTTTATCAATTTTGGACAAATAAGGTTAACGTTTTGTATTTAATGCTTATGTTATACAATT
Organism: Erythroxylum subrotundum; assembly: GCA_027563845.1. Classification (NCBI taxonomy): domain Eukaryota; kingdom Viridiplantae; phylum Streptophyta; class Magnoliopsida; order Malpighiales; family Erythroxylaceae; genus Erythroxylum; species Erythroxylum subrotundum. The sequence continues at coordinate 26,167,389 of JAOQMQ010000006.1, read as the reverse complement.
ATTTTTTGATGCAAAACATATTGGTACAACTTTTTTGTCATATGGTTTTTATAGAATGTGTCTTACCCCGAATTAGATATATGCTTCTGCGTATTTTACTGAACAAGTCATGAAAAGAAGAACCTTAATGAATGAAAAGTCATACATGGTGTGGCGTAAAGTGTAAGCCACATTTCCAGAGCTAGGGTTGAGAGATTGATTAAGGAAAATATTCTCTCAATTCTAGATTATGATGATCTGAAAAAATGTGCTGACTGTTGCAGGGCTAAGTTGACTACTAAGGAAGAAGGGTTAACTTGTGTTTCTGACTTGTTGGGTCTGATACATACGGATATAAGAAGACCTTATATAGTTGCATTATTCAATTCTAAATGTGTTCTGACATTTGTTAATGATTATTCCCTTTATAGTTATGTGTTATTGCTTAAATATTGAAGGTTGAGAACTAATTGGGAAAATTCATCAAGATAGTCAAATTTGATCATGGAGAAGAATATCATGGCAAACATGGTGTTTTAGGACTTGAAAAGGTCCGCTTGCCAAATATGTGGAATCAGTTGGAATAGTGACTTAATTCACAATGTCGGGTAGTCTTGAACAAAATGGTGTGTTGCCAAAAGGCATAATCGTACCCTAAAGGACTTGAAGAAGTCAATGCAGAACATGACTAATCTACCTGATTGTCTAGAAGTGTGAAAATTTGGCCTTGCACACATTAGTATATAGGGCTGCCCCACTAAGGTAGTATAATCCTTATAAAGACTAGTTGTATGCTCGTTACGCTCATTGCTATTTAGTAAACTCAACCAGTTGAAAAGCTATAGATTTTACTATAAAGTGGGATAGACCAAAATAGTGGAATCACAAACAGGTAAGTTTCTAGAATACGATATATATGATGATGGTGGGCCCTTTGACCCTTCGGATGATAGCAGGGTGGATACTATAGTTATTATGTACCCGCTACTCATACAATTAGATCTGGTGGATCTAGGTCTTTGTACCAAGTCTGTAAAGGAACATGAACTTATACTTGTACACATAGAGGTTCCTGGGGGTACAAGATCTAATGCAATTGTGTAGATTTATTAGAGTGAGACGACTTGCTATCCCATCTGATTACATAGTCTATTAGGTGAACAAGACAACAATATTAGACGTGTTACGAATTCAATTACTTATATAGAGGCTGTTTTTAGACCCAATGTAGATTTGTGGTGGGATGCAATGACTGATGGAGATGCAAACCATAAACCATAATAAGATCTGGGAGCTAGTTGATTTGCAGCAGAGCTGCAAACCTGTCAGTTGTAAATAAAGTTTCAAGACCTAAAGGATTTCAGGATAAAGTTCAGCGATTTACGGGCTCGCTCAGTTGCTTGATTGTTCACTTAGGAAGAAAGGTTGACTTTAATGTTACTTTCTCTCTCGTATTCTCGCAGTATACATTTTGAGTGATTAAGGTAATTGTAGCTCATGATGATATAGAGTTACATCAGATGGTTATCAAAACTGCTTTCCTGAATAAAGACTTTTATAAAGAGGTCTATATGGCACAATATGAAGGATTTCAGAATCCAGATGAAATTGACATAGCTTGTATGTTAAGCAGATCAATATATGATTTACATCAAACCTCTCGAAAATGATACCTTACAGTTGATGAGGTTATGACCTCTTTAGGCTTCATGGAAAATAAAGTTTAAAAGATGCTTGTATTATAAGGTTAAGGGGAGCAATGTTATCTTTCTATTATTGTATATGGATGATATATCGCTCCCGTCAAATTACTTGACCATGTTGTATGAGGTTAAACAACTTTTGGTCAAGAACTTTGACATGAAAGACCTTGGAGTAGCATATTTTGTCCTAGGTATTCAAATTTACCGGGACAAATCTCAACACTCATCAGACCTCTCACATAGTGCATACAATGAGTATGTGTTACAAAGGTTTAATACGGTTAATTGTAAACTTGTTGTAGCATTTATCTCTCATTGTGAGAGAAAATCTTTGGCACAGTATCCAAAGAATAAAGTAAAGAGAGAGGTTAAGAGGAATGTTTCGTATACTAGTACGGTTAATAGCTTGATGTATGCTCAGGTAAGTACTAGGCGAGACATTACATTTATTGTTAGACTATTTGGTCAATATCTGGTTAACCTAGGTGTAAACCATTGGAATGCAGTCAAGTAAGTGTTGAGATACTTAAAGGGGGTCAAGGATTATATGTTGACATATAACAAAGTCAACATACTAAACCTCGCAGGGAATTCAGATTCAAATTTTAGCTATGTGTCCGGGTGATTGAAAGTCCACTTAAAGTGACAGTTTTTATGTTTGTAGATGGTATAATTTTGTGGAAGAGTGTCAAGTAGACACGAGTGACTTCCTTGATAATGCATATATAGTGCATGTTATGGGGCTGTTTTACAGATGGTTTAGCTCAGAAACATAATTTCTGAGTTGTCTGTGGTTGATTCAGTGGCTAGACTCATTCGGTTGTATTATGATAATCTTACTACTATGTTGTTTAGTAACAACAAAGAATATCACAGGATCTTAGCATTTGAAGGTCAAATATTCGACCACAAAGGAGTTGGTATGGAAAAGGTGACATTAAGGTTTGGAGCATTTAAAGACTGAGGAAATATAAATCGATCCTTTAACTAAAGAACTTTGCCCATTTGTGTTTGTGAGACAAGTATACAGTATGAGTGTTTGAAGTCCTTAGACACTATTAATTAAGGGATCATTATGTTTGCTCCATGTACATTTATACATTTGATGTATTATGATAGTGAGGTAGTTCATCAATAAAGAAGATCATCGTTTATCCTCAGTAATATGTGTTATCATACATTGTCATAATATGCATGAAAGTCTTAAGATTTGTGTCAATCTTAAACATTTAAAGGTCATTGGGAATATGTATAAATTGACCTTGAGCCTATGTCATTTAGATACATACAGTTTTATGCGGATATCCATAAAGTTTGACATGACATAGGGAGATATAAGTTTGTCATCTCATAAAGGTTCTCTAATGCAGTTTAGCATTCAGTTGGAGAACATAAAAGTTTTCTTTGATGCAGTTTAGGATTTGGTGAGAGAAAATAAGTTTTCTCTAATGTTGTTTAGCATGCAGCGAGAGAAAACAGGATTTCTCCAATGCAGTTTAGCATAAAGTTGGAGAAATCGAGACCTATAAACGAAGATGATATAATTTAGATCATACAGGTATCATCTTAGTTTGTCATACTCCATTTTTCCATTCATGTTAGTGAGGTATTAGATATGCGTGATTGTATTGGATCTGTGTCGCACATGACAAATGCATTTGATACTTTTCGGTATCGAAAGCTTTACAAGACGAAATGATGGACTTTTATTATGTTTGGATCAAACGTTTTGTTTTTAAACCTGATTAACTAATACAGTAGCGTGACTTAACCGAGTTTTAACTGTTTTAAACTTGATTCAATACCACAATTAAGTATTGTTCAAGGGAGAGAATGTTGGATATTTTTGACTTTTCCCGTAAAGTTGGACATCATTTAATTGTATTTTTCGATTTTTTCAATAACTTATTGGTTAAGTTACGTAATTTGATCCGGATAAAGATAATAAAGTGACCCAATAAATGATCTAAATCAATGAGTCAAAGCCTGGGTGAAAAATAGATCCCGATCATTGTGGATCGGATTCATAACGAGCCTGTGATGAGGAAGCCTGATATGGATGTTATATATGAATGTTAAGTTTTCCTGTAGTTGCTCATATCATTCGTAAGCATAAGGATTCTTTGACCCGTTAAGAGAGATTACGTTTTGAGAAAACTGTAGTAAGACATTGACCGCGTCCTGGTCAGTATTTCCCGTGAAGACGGCGGTATATTGGCGTTCGTTTCGGCTTCAAAAAGCTCGTTTGAGGTTATAAAACCGAAATAAGATATTTTTCACATTTCTTCGTTCATTGCCCTTTCATGTTTGATTCGGAATACGTAACTAAGGTATCATTACGTGTTACATATTCATCTCCTTCTCATCTTCCGTGAAAAGTCGGGACATTTAGGAATATTCACAAAGGCAGTTAAGGAATCATTTTGATCCTGTCTCTGTATTTTTCCATCTTTTGTTTGTATTTAATGTTTTATGATTATACTAGCACTTAGGAATTAATTTTTTGAAAACTCTTTTCATAAGAAATAAAGAGATGAATTGATCGACTCATCGGATCGGATCCTAGTATAATAGAGTCGTAATTCACTAGTTATTCGAAACGCTCTCTAAATTTGGAAAAAAGAAACCAACTTAATGCCGAAGTCCTAATCAAATGCATTTCTTGCTATCTCTTACAGAAAATGCATTTCACCGAAGAAAGAAAAACTTTTCAAAGTCCAAAGTTAGACTCCTCGCAAGAATAGCATGTACCCGTGAATTGTGTATACTTACAGCGGTGGAATTAATACCTTAAAGTTTAAATCCGAAGTAATGGATCTACCCATCTCAAGCTTGGCTTGGCTATTGTTTCACATAATTGACAAAGCACTATTAGAGATTAGACTAGTTGGTAGTGCACAATTATTGCACCAACCTCCCTCCCATATTGCATCTCACTTTTCGACTACCATAGTCCTACATTCACACACTATTGCCACACACACTAGAGCAATCTCCCGTCCATATAACGTCAAAAAGTTTACTAATACTAAAAGTAGAAGTACTATTGTCGTCAACGATCATAAACTAGTATTAAGAGTTAATGTTCATAGCATTACCCGTAAATTAATGATTTAGAGAATCAAAGAATATATTTGATTAAAAATGAGTAGATGTTATGAAACAATTAAAAGAAAAAGAAAGAATCGGTAGAACTAATCAAATCCTCTTCCTGAAGACAACTTCGGTATCCAACCCGAACCCATCAACATTCCTGACCTCCACCAGCTTGGAGACTCTGAACAGCTCGGTTAGTGGCCCCACACTGTACAGATCATTGGCCGAGTACTTATCAGCCCGTCGAGATAAGGCCACATGTAAGACGCAAACTCCACCGGGCTTCAGCGTCCGTTCGATCTCTCCCACAAATTTCCACGGGTACAGCGCGTGGTCGAACACGTTCGAGAACTCGAAGTCAAAAGTTGCGTTCTCAAACGGCTGTGCATGGAAGTCTCCGGCCACCACGAGCGGCGGGCACGGAACCAAGTCCATTCCGATCGAGTCCGCCACCCCTATCCGCCGCAGTGCCTCCACCTCCTGGCCGACGCGGGCCCCGATGGAGAGTGCCCGCGAGGTGTTCGACAAAAGGTTTCTTTGCTTCAACGACTCGAAGAAATCCGAAAAGACTCGAACTTTGCGCTCCCAGTCGCGAGTTTTCCATAGCTGACGGAGTTTCGGGTCAAGGGTTTTGTTCAGTTGGCGTTGGATGTAGACACTGTAGTTGGTATATCCAGGTCGGATTCGGATCCCATCTTTCTTGGTCGTGCTGGGAATTGGGGTTGTCGTTTTGGAGGTGTTTCTACGGTGAAGAGGGGTAGTGGTGGCGAGGAAAGCGATAACGGCGAGAGAGAGGAAAAGAGAGAGTAGAAAAGGTTTGAGAAGAAGGGGTAATTTGGGGATCAACATGGTAATTTTTGAGTTTATCTATCAGTTGGAGAAAGAGAGCTTGAATGATAAAAGGTGGGTGTGGTTGGTCCTATTTGTATGGGGTGTTGGGAGGCAAAATGGCGGAGGATGATTATGACTGCTGTGATAAAAGTTTCCGTGTCCTGTCATGTTATCTTATATATATATATAATAAATACACATATACACACACATATTTGGACTACTGGATTTTGTATATATGGATTGGGGTGTGGGAGTGGATTTGTGAGATTAAGGCGAGAGAAGGGTTTTGGAGTCAAATTGTCAAACACCTTGACGTCCTCTCTCTTAGCTGTAGTTATGTTCTATTCCCAAAACAAACAAGAGATACGTAATCAGACGTGGGGGTATGGAGAATGAGAAGCCACGAATTGATGTTGGCATTCACATGCAATGCACTAAAGATGACCTCGCTCTTCGGAAATAGTAACTTAGATAAGAGCATTGTAAATGGAATTCTATTAATTAAATTATAAGGTTGAACGTCTTTCATACATACTCGACATTAGTACGAGCAAGTACATATGTAATGGAACTAAAGTATCTTATATGATTTTTTTTTTTAAACGGAGGAATCTGCAATCGTTATATTTTGGATGTGTACTGGATAAATTTTCATATTGACGCAATAATCTTCAAATCACATCAATCGGGTATTCCGCAATAAACAAACCATGTACGACAGACTCGATTGAAAGAGTGTAAGTATGAGGATTCAAACACAAGGCCTTTTGATCATATGCCTTCCACTCCAACTCAACTCATATTGATGCAATAATCTTCAAATCACATCAATCGGGTATTCCGCAATAAACAAACCATGTACGACTGACTCGATTGAAAGAGTGTAAGTATGGGGATTCAAACACAAGGCCTTTTGATCATATGCCTTCCATTCCACCAACTCAACCACTTCTTAGGAGGCATCTTATATGCTGTTGACCTTGCTTCTTACCCATATGGCCATGTCCTGGGTACCCCTTTCGCCATTTTCTTTCTTGGATATAGACAAAAGAATTTATATTGAAAGAGTAAATTTAAGCCTAAACATGAGATGGATTATATAAGATAATGTGAACTATTTTCCTTTCCTAATGAACCCTGACTCTTTGGCGATCAGGTCAGGTGTTGCCTTTTTGGATCAGGTAGCTTCCAAAATTTGAGGGATGAATAACGATTCGTATTCTTTTTTTTTTGACAGTAAACGTTACAAACACAAAACAATCATTAACCGGAAAGGCAATGAAACTAACCCAAGCTAACAGGCTTACCCCATACACCCAGAACCTACTAGCCTTTCACAATCAACAACAAGAGCGATAGATCTATCTGAATTTAAAATGGAATCTAAACAAGAAGGACAAACATTCCAGTTCCAATTTACAATATACTTATCTTCTATATTATTTATAAATCTGCTTTCATGATCAAATAAAATAACCAAAACTTTTATCAATATTAATGCAAGTTTTTTGCATCTTGGATAGAGTAGAATATTATTATTAGACAAGGATATATGTTTTTTTTTTAAATTTTGGGTTTGTTTGGATATTCAAAGCCAAGTGGACTCTATAAGCATCCAGGATTGTATGATTTTGCCTCCCGAGCTTATGTCTGTGACTATGTATATAATGCAAGTGAATTCATCTTACTATCCCTAAGGAACAATTCGCTAGCTTCGAGCTACAACCAAAGTTATGAATACCGTACTGGGTTTGATACCGGATTGAGTTCTGAAACGGAACTGTACCGGTAACTGTCAATACCGGGTACCGTTTTGGGTAATTTTTTAAATTTATGAAATAGTCCTTAAAATTTTTTAAATTTACAAAATAGTCAATTGGTATATTGTACAGTTATACTGTATAGTGTATAACTATATACGTTACCAGTTTACTGTTTACATCAACCATTTTTTCAAAAATCTTAATAATAAATAATAATGACAATTAATATGAAATAACCTTATTCAATATCACCGTAAATCACAAGCCAAAATATTTATACATTTGGCATTTCACTTCCAATTCCAAAATCCAAATCTAATTTCAATTCAACAATTCGCAAAACCCATTCATGATTTTCAACTTCAATATCCATTCCCAGCCAAAATCCAAAATCCACGCAAAATTTGTTACCCAAATCTACCATCCAATCCAACACTGAACATACACAAACACAACGCAAAACTTCTTACCCAAAATCCACCATCCAAATCGAACATACATAACATAAATCCATCATCCAACGGACCAACACAATCGAAGCTTCAAAATGCAATGAAAAATGAAAAAAATTTAAAAACACACACCCAAACAATCGGGTCTTCAAGTTGACGTTAGGTCGCGTCTTGGTGGTGCGTCTGAGGTGCGACAGACGGTGCGGGTGCGGTGTGGCTGTGACGGATGGCGACGACGTGCTGCAGAGGAACGAGTGATGGTTGAGGTCGAAAGAAGAGAGAGAGATCGCGACGATGGTGTGATGGCTCCAGCCCAGGTCGAAGGAAAGAGTGATGGCTGAGGAGAAGACGTCGATGGTGAGGAGGAGACGGCGAGATGGCTGAGGAGGAGACGACGACTTCGCGAGGGAGAGAGAGAGATCGCGACCAGAGAGGAGCAGAGTAGTAGACATAAGAATCGGGCGGGGAAGGGGGGATAATTAGGATTAAGTTTCAGAAATTGTAATTTAGTCATTACGACCGATACCGTAAGTTTCGGAAATTCCAATTTAGTCATTGCAATTTCCGAAACTTACGGTACCGGTCGTAATTTTTTGTTCCGGTCGGTACTGACCGGTAAACGCCAGTACCGACCGGTATTTGAGGCCGGTACTGACGTTTACTGATTTCGTACCGTTTTTCGACCGGTACCGACCGAAACGGTACAAAATCCATAACCGTGGCTACAACTTGATAGATCATTCTTATTTGTTGGATAGGCACGTTTGATTGAATTAAATGTCCCGTCCTTCAACGCTAGGTGAATATTTTTGGAAGATGTTACGTAGGATTCTTCTCATTGTATATATTGGAGCTCCCACATATTCTTATCCCAAGACATCATCAAATCAATTGAAAGGCTATTACGACTTTGTTTGGTTGAGCTTATATCAGTAGAGCTTTTGTCAGTGGAGTTTTTTTTCTGTAGATCTTTTCTGAGAAGAACTTTTATAAAAAGTCAGTTGATTATTTGGCTGTCATTTAAAAAAGAACTTTTTTAAAAGAGCTTCATACAGTATACTGTTTGGCAACATAAAAATAAAAAATACTTTTAATTTTAACTATATTTTATTTTGTAATAAAAATTATTTATGCATATAGATATTATTTAAAGTATATTAAACAATATAATATATGCAAAGCACAATATATTAATTATTATATAATTTTAAATCATATGAAATATAAATTAAAATATATTTAACCAAATCTTTTATATAGATTATAACATAAGTAAACTAATATTAAAAATAAATATTAAGACATATAAAAAGCTAAATAATATTATATAAATTCCAAAATAAATATTAAAGTTGAGTAAATAGTTAAATACATAATAAACGAGAGATGAGTTTGTGGGTATTGTGGGAATTATGTGGAAAACATAAGGATAAAAGGGACTAAAAATATGCTCATTAATTAATATGAAAAATCTACCTAAAAAGCGATTTTTTGAGAAGCTCTAAATTTGAACTTCTTAAAAAGTTGTATTTTGACCGCCAAAAAAGCTATATCTATTAAAGAAGTGATTTTTTATTTTACAGCCAAACACTTATTTTTCTTTAAAAAGGCTTTTATAGTGAAGAAAAATACTTATTGGCTTCTCAAAAGCCTATCCAAACAGGCACTAAGCTAAAGTGAAATAGACTGACATATGCCTCCCCAAAGAAGAAGGTGGATTGAACATTTCTTCAATCAATACTACAAACCAGGCACTCATCCTTAAAAGATTGTGGTGGATATTGGCAGACAAAAACTCACTATGGATCAAACGGTTACACCCATATTTCCTCAAAGGTAGATGTGTTTGAGAAATTAGTAAAAGTACCTCACACGTACACTTTCTAAACTAGTTACTGAAACTAAAGGATACGGTACAAACTGATGTTTCATGGAGAGTCAGGAATGGTAGGCTGGTTGCACAATAGTTTGATAACTAGTCGAGACAAAGACAACTCCTGCAATGTCTTACCCACCCCCCCCTGCTGGATTTCACCTACATTATCACTCCACACTAGGCTCAGTTCATTAATTAATGAGAAATCCTGGCAGTTCCCTCGTAGGTTGAGACATTTACAACCATCATACCTCTCCAATCCAAACTCTCCAGACATTTTCTACTAGAAAGACCAACCTGTCCACAAACTAACCAACAAAACCACCAAAAACCTATTAAGAAGAAGATGTTCTAAGGTTGACTGGTACAAAATTGTTTGGAGCAAGCCCTTGACTCCAAGAACCTCCTTTATTCTGTAGCTAGCAATTCAAAATAATCTTAATACCACTGACATAATGCTTTACCTGTAAGCTGATAAAACTTGTCCGATGTGTCGAATGCATGAGGAAACAAGAGATCATATTCTCTTTACTTGTCCATTCAACAATAGCATATGAGAATATGTCAAAAGGAAATGTCTACGACTTAATCCAGGAAACTTCTTCACTGATATTGCACAAAGATTGTCTAATATGACAGCTTATTCGAAATCTGATAAGTTGATTTACATCCTTGCTTTTAGGAGGCTTAGTGTATATAAATTATGGAGGAAAAGGAATTTCAGACACCTTGCAAACAAACACTCATAAATGGACTTCTTGAAATCAGAGCTCATATTGTTGAAAAACCTTAATCAGAATTGCAATGCAAACATCCTACCTTCTCTGAACATCTAAATCTCTCAATTTCTGAACTTCTAATGTAATGCTTAACTCTCATTTTGTGTCTCCTTCTTGCATATGATTGCAATGATTGTATAAGGGTACACCCGTAAGTAATCTATCTTGTTTGTAATACTTTCATCATTTATTAATTAATTACCATTTTCCTTTTAAAAAAGGTTCTTCTCATCGTGCATCCAGTTGTATTCTAACTTTTAAGCACCTAACATTTAAGTTTGAAAGAGTTTTTTAATGATTTTTATAATGTCAATATCACTTTAATTTATTATTCAATTGACGTAAAAATATGATAAAGTATAAATACAAATTGTACTTTATTGTAAAATTTGATTCTTTTATCAGTAACTCCCCTCAAATTAATTTCACAATTTAAATTAAAATTTAATTAGAACTATAATAATTCTAAGTAATTGGATCTAAAAAAAATAACATCTAAATTATTATTTATCAAATATTTGATATTTGATTATACATTTTTAAAATTTTATAATCAAATAATTTAGTTAAATTACCCTTTTCTCTCTTCAATTATTTTAATGCATGTTGGGTTCCTAAATATGTCGGAATATAAATTATAACTCTAGACTATATTTATGATTAGATAAATTAAATATCTTTTATTCAATTATCTAGATTAGATAAATTAAATACCTTAATTCAATTATATAATTATATAATTTATATTTATATATTTAGCAACACATTATAACCATCCAAATATTAAGAATGTCAACGTAGTTTAACTAACCTTTCTGTGTGCAATTTTTTATATAATTAAATCTTTTCATCATATAATGTTCATATTAGACGTAGAGCATAAATTAATGTTTACTCCATATGAACCAACTACATTAGTTCTCTAGCATTAGTAACTAATTCTTTTAATGACATTTGAAGCTATTTTTAGCTTGTCATCTCACTTTAATCAAGGATTTCTCAAATTAAGATACTTTAGAGATCTCAAATCAAAAGGATCATTTATGCAATTATCACAAAGAAAATTTTCATAGACAAACAAGCAATATTCTAAATGAAATTCTCATATTAGGTTGGTTTGATAAATTTGTTCTCTAACAATACTTGCACAATTGTTTAAGTGAATATTTGAATTCATCATGAAAGCTAATCTTTTAATATTTTGTAATCTTTCGACTATACATCTAATGTGTCTATAAAGACTTTATTCCATTTTGATGTATTCTTATGAGATTTGAACTATTTCAAAAATCATCTTATTCACATTACTTATGTTCAAAACTTTGAAACTAATATTTTGTTTGACAGGATTTGTAAGATTATATTTAACGTTTTAGATATATCATAATTTTTATTATCCAATTTAGTTATAAACGTATTGGATAAAATATGCTTTAGCTAACTATCACTTTTCTAGATCATTAACTTTAACTGTTTTAAAGTCTTATCATTCCATACCTAATATAGAGTCTTTCAAATTGATTTAATTAGAACTATCGAAGTTAAGTTTTTATAATAAGCATAACTATGGAATAAATAAATGTTGCATTATATAATATCTCATATTATATATATTCCTCCTTATAGAAAACTATAAAATTTTGGAATTTATTTATAAAAATATTTGTCAAAGACTCTCATTCCTATAGATAACTAAGAAAAATTTTCACCATATCAATTTCATCAAAGCACTTCATCATTTGTGATGAGTAATTTCTACTTGGTTTAAAATACTTTGAACTTTTCAAAATTTTAAATCAATATTTCATTTAATATATGCAACTATATCATATAAATCTATTAGTAAATATAATAAAATAAAAGTATCAATCTTTTATGAATTGTTGTTACTTCTTATACATAATCACCACCATAATATAAGATTCACAATTCACTACCATAATCATCGTTTCGCCAACAGTTGATTTATTCATTCTTTGACCTAACAAGTTTTGTAAGTTCTATACAATTCGTAATCAAAATGTTGATTTAACCAACATATTACAAAAGGCTAATCTTAGTTATCTAACTTTTTATTCTTATTACTTATGTTAAGTAAAAGCCTCTTCTGATCTAACATATACAAAATACTTATGTAAACTAATTTTATTTGACAATCTATTTCTTACCATACCTTAGACTATGGTAATGTTAAATCCATATTTAGCATCATATACCTTAAAGTGTGAATTAGAAATATAAATTATCTTTATCATATCAAGTGTTGGTAAGAAAAATCATGTAAGTATTTTCTTCTAATGGCAACTATTATCATACTATAATAAGAATCTTGAACTGTGATCCTTATTTATGCCTTTAATAGGCTAAATTAAATGAAATATTCCACCAAGGTGTTGTATCCTTTAATTTTACTTTATGCAACTATTTGCATTGAGCTATTATGGTGTTGACATCTATCTTACATGTTGCTTTTAAATTTTATGATGTTAATCAATTCTAAAATGTCATTTTAATTGGCAAAATAATGTCGTTTTGCCCATGTCGGGCTTGGGTAGCCAAGCCCAAGGCTCAGTTGACCTAGAAAATGGGCCCAAAGCTAGGTCAATCTAGTCCTGTCTTGTTGATTTCAGGCCAGGCCGGGCCCAATTGCCAATCCTAAATAATTATAATTATGATTTATTCTTATAATAATAAAAGACATCAATCACATTTTAAATGTGTATTTATTATTTTTATGAGGAATTTAAATAAAACATGTGAAATACTCATAAAATGTCATACATATAAACATACAATTTAATATGCATCTATATCGTATCAAGTATATATAAAACATGCAATTTATTGTGAAAATATGATCAAATTATATGCATAAATCATTAAACTTTGTTTAATTTTAGTATTTGATATAATACTCATAATCTAAAATAATATTTCTAACTTTTTGAATAAGTCAATTATATTGATCATTGATGCTTAAGTAAATTAAATTCATATTTCATACAATTTAATGATTTGAAATCAAATTTCAAATTATCTTAACTCCTTTAATGAATTTATAAGTAAATAATTTTCAATAAATTACTCCTTTTACTTATTAATAATTTAGAAAAACTCCTTTTATCCTAATCATTATAACCGCAAAAATGTTTACCTTAAAAAGTTTTTACACAAACATGTTAAGAGAATTCTATAAATGGTGTATAGAAGGGTAAGTGAGAAGTGCTATCTATTGAAGAGCCTAAGCATATTTATTATAAGTTTTGAATTTTTAGTAATTTAACTAAAATATAATTATAATTTTATTTAAAATTTAATTAAAATTATAATTAATTCTAATTAAATACCAGTTGAACTCAAATAAGATTTAATTTGTAATATTAGTCCTTAATTATCAAATATCGTACATCTGATCCTAAAGTTTCTCAAATTTCATAATCAAGTTAACTTTGTTAAATTACCTCCTTTTCTATTCAACCATTTGTATGCGGGAACCATTAAGTTTTTAAAATTGTTGACAATGAATAAATTATAACCATATCACATTTATGATTATATAAATTAAGCTGCTTTCATTTATCTTTAGTTATATAATTAGATAATTTATAATTATAGATCAAGATTGATATACGACAACATATCATGACCACCAAAATATCAAGAATATTATAGTAGTTTCGACTAACTTTTCTATATATAATTTAATTCTTTCATCATAAGATATTCTTATTAGACACAGACTATGAAATTTAATATCTACTTTATTCAAGTCTAATTAAATTGGTTCTTTAACATTAGTAACTAATTCTTTCAATGATATTTCAATTTTTTTTTTAATTTTCATTCCATGTTAGTTAAGGATTTTTTATATTAATATTAATCGAGAATAATGGAACATTTTTTTAATTACTTTAGAGTGATAAATCTTATACTGATCACTTAACTACCTCTATATAATTTAATTATATCCAATTAATACCAAATGAGCTATCTTTAGCTAGGATAAATCCTAAATAGTATTAAAACATAACAATTCTTATATAAGATAATTTAGAGATCTCAAGTCAAATGATCATATATATAATCATTACAGTGAGAATTTATATAAACATACAAGTAATATTATAAATAGAATTCTAATGTTATATAAGTTTAGTGAATTTGTTTTCTAACGAGCATCGATTTATTTTATGAGATTGACTACTTCTTAATCAGGAAAAAAAATTTAATATGTGCTATTTTTTTTCTATTAATGTCCAATAATAATAAAGCAATGAATAGAAATAATTTAAGATAATACTTAAATGCAATAAGAGGGCGAGCCTTAGAGCAATTGGCAAGGTCACTCCTTCGCAAAGTCACAAGTTCGAGTCACAAAAACAATCTCTTTGTAAAAATGTAAAGGAAAGCCTACGTACAATTGGTATTCCTCCCCAATATCCTTGCAATTATGATTTCATTATAATTTTATTTTAAAATATATTTATCTCACATAATTCATCTTATGCATTTTATTTAATTAAAAAATGCATAGGATAAAAATATCTTTAATTAACTACATCATAAAGTTATAACCAACTCATTGGTTGTAGAGCTTAAACTAATATGTTATAGGATCTATATTTCTTATGTATACGGGGATCCATCATACTTTACCATAAGCACCCTTGGTTTGTTTGTCTACTTCCAAAGTGAAGTAGTCTTTAAGATATCAAATTCATGTATGTTTTAACCATAAATTATATGTAAGCTCATTTTTCTTCTTCTCTTTTTATGAAAGATAACAGAAAGTGAAAGGACGAATACAAGTAGTTTGCCTAGCTCTTCCTTTAGTGATATTAGGTTTGTAATAGTAAGATTAGTGAGCCTAAACAAGTCAGGTCTATTAGCATATAATCCATCATCCTTGTTACTATTAAGATCCTTACTAGGCCTTCTTTTCAATCTACAAATCTCAAACCTAACAAGATATTGAGATTAAGTGATTCTTTCTCGGTTCTTAAACTTTTCTTTCTTGATTTGGAATGTGAGTTTTGTGAAGGGTAGCTTCTTAACCTTAAAAATCTAATTTCCCAAAATTGATAAACAAATTTGATAAAAATCTCATGAAGGTCGTTACGAATTCTTAGTAATGCCTTTTGGGTTGGTGACTACTTTCACAACTATCCAAAGTTTGACTAATCATATATTTAAAACCTATCTGAAAAAGTTTGTACATAATGGTGCATAATTAAGTCATTTGAGCAACATTTGGAACACTGTCAACAAGTGCTATAAACATTAAGGCTTCATCAGGTATACGTTAAGATGTACAAGTATTCTTTTGGGGCTTCATAGGTGGAATATTTGAGACATGTAATTAGTTGGGAAGGAGTATTAATATATCCTCATAAAATACAAGCACTATATGATTGGCTAGAACCAAAAATAATTAAACAACTTTGGGGGTTCTTAGGTTTGTGTGGCTACTATGGAAGATTCATTAGGGGGTTATGGTCAGATAAGCAAGCCTTTGACAAATCTATTGAAGAAGAATGCATTTGTATGGACTTGGGAGGCAACAATTGCATTTATGGCTCTAAGGAATACTTTAACATCAGCTCCAATACTGACTCTACCAAATTTCACTAAACTA
The DNA here is from genome assembly GCA_027563845.1 of Erythroxylum subrotundum. Taxonomy (NCBI): domain Eukaryota; kingdom Viridiplantae; phylum Streptophyta; class Magnoliopsida; order Malpighiales; family Erythroxylaceae; genus Erythroxylum; species Erythroxylum subrotundum. The sequence continues at coordinate 26,151,272 of JAOQMQ010000006.1, read as the reverse complement.
TTAGTCTTGGAAGCAAATGTGTGGTAAAGAAATAGGGGTGGTTGATTACGTAGGAGAGCCAGTAATAGCATATGTTAGCAAAATGCTTTTAGCAAACGTGGCTTCCTAAATTGATTGAGTGCCTGTTTGGATAAGTTTTTGGGAGGTTTATAAGTGCTTTTTTCTACTACAAAATTTTTTTAAAAAGAAAAATAAGTATTTGACTGTAAAATAAAAAAAACACTTTTTAATAGATATAACTTTTTGACAGCTAAAATATAGCTTTTTTAAGAAATTTGGAGCTTATAAAAAAAAGCTCTCAAATAAATTTTTCGGATAAATTTTCAAATCAATTAATAAGCCTATTTTTTAGTGTCTTTTGTTCTTATATTTTACACATAATACCCACAAATTCATATTCACATTTATCTTGCAAACTCATCTTCTCTATTACAATAAAATGCATAATTTATTATATATTTAACTATTTATTCAACTTTAATATTTATATTAAGATTTATATAATATTATTTGACTTTTTTATATGTTTTAATATTTATTTTTTATATTAGTTTTACTTATGTTATAATCCATATAAAAGATTTGGTTAGATATATTTTCATTCATGTTTCATGTGGTTTAAAATTATATAATAATTAATATATTATCAAACATACTACTTTACGAAGTTCTTTCAATTTTTTTTTAAATGATAGTTAAACAATCAATTGACTTTTAGAAGATAATTTCCTGAAAAAGATCTAAAAAAAATTATACTGATATAAGCCCAACTAAACAGAAGATGCGTTTGTTCACTTTGTCTCAGACATCGTATAAAGCAGTCAACGAATCGCCATAAAGCAGAAAAGGAGTTCCAGGTGGATAATTTCGCCTATATTAAGTTGCACCCTTACCGACAGTATAATATGCAATATCGATCTTTTAAAAATTAGCATCGTTCTTCTTTATACCTTTTAAAGTTCTTAAACGCATCATACCAATGGCGTATCATAAATGAGAGAATATGCTACCACATGTTTGATGAGGTAGGCTTATACTATACTCCTTGAGTGTCTGCCTTTCTATCTTAAGGTAATGTCCAAAAAGAAGACGAGGAACACTTTTGTACATGTAAACAACAGTCCTAAATTTTAAGTTCAATAAGCATATCTTTCATATGCCAAAAGCTGATAATCATGTTTACATTCACTTATAGTCAAATATTAAACTTCAAACTTGAATTCATTTTTACGATTTCTTGCACAAGAATTCTGATTGACATTAATTGCCTTTTCGTTTCACATCGACGCGACAAGCACTTCCATCGATCGTATGGCAATTCATCGAAAGATCTATACACTAGAATGGTACTTTCTGCATCGGAGAAATTACAGTAAACGCGTTCTCTCAATCATAAAGAAATCGAACTAAAAACACATGGTTATGTGATTCCTTAAAAAGTATCCTATCTTTTTTGGCCAGACCTCGTTCCCTAGGATTGATTCAGAGCTGGTTGAAGAATAGAGCCTTCAAATAAACCCGCTGGTGACCTGAAGCATCATTGTCAAAGAAACTTGCACTTGCTTACGCCACTTTGTTCAGAGCATAACCTTATGCTACAAGACCACTGAGACCGCGTTTGATTTTTAAGACTCCGGCACTCTGACATTAGTTTTCTGTTCATTTGGTTTCAAGCTGAGCCACGGATCACCCAGCAGTGCAGCCGGAATCATCAAGACTGCTAGATCAATTTATAACCTTCACCAATTTCAGCTACTTTGTAGTGCAACCATGTATGTGATGTTATCCGCCCATCAATCCTGTGAAAACTCATGCCATAAGAGTGATTGCTCAGTTTTTATCAGGTACCCCTAATAGCTCCCCAGCATTCAGGGAACAAAGTAGGTAGCTTCAAGCTCATCAACTGAATGACACAGAAATTCTCTGTTGAAAAATGAAAAATTGTATGCACTTGAAGTGAGAAATTGGTAGGAAGATCAATCCCTTGTACATTCATACTTATCTGATTAAGTAAGCTACCTACCTTCGTTCAGCTTGTGTGGATGCTAACTGTGAGGAATGCAAGAAAGACCACAAGACAGTTTAGACATAGCCACTGCTTTAATCATGTTGGACTTTGCTGCATCCAGTAACGGGTCAGCTTGCAGGGCCTTGTCAAAGCAGAACTTTGCCTCCTCCCATTTGTGCTCTGCTATGAATACAAGACCAAGATTGTTGAAGGCCGGAGCATAGCCAGGCTGCAGTTCAAGTGACTTTGCAAACATTGCCTTAGCTCGATCATATTGCTTTTGTTGCCTGTACAAATTTCCAAGGTTGGAAAATATTGCATGTGCTTGTTCAGTAGTTGCACATGCCAAAGCCCGCTTGTAGACATCTTCGGCTTGAGAAGATTCCTCCGACAATTGCAGTGAGATACCTACCCATCATATGCATAAGGGTGCCAAATAAAAGAATACATATAAAGAAGTTAAAGAGCATGAATCAGTACAAACCAAGGTTTGACCATGCATAGCTGCAGTCTTTCATCCGGGCAACTGAAAGTTTGAGATACTTCTGTGCTGTTTTAAATTGTCGTGAGCAGAGATAATGCAAGCCAAGCTGGTGCCATTGCACCCCATCATCTGGATCTTCAGCAATTGCCTATTTCATATACATGACTCATGAAGTGTTTTGGTGTGAAGTAGGGTAAAAGACTCGGACACTCCTTGTGATTTGTTTGATTCATAAAAATTCCTTATGATTTTTTATTCTCAAAAAAGCCCTCGTACTTTATTAAATAGACATATACAACCCTTCTGTTTTCAGTTAAAAAAAATTGATAGATACACCACGTATCAATTCCGCCTAAAAAGTTGACCAAAAAAATCAACAAAAAGGCTGTGTATGTCCATTTAATAAAGTATGTGAACTTTTTTCTGAAAATATAAAGGTGTAGGAAGTTCTTTAAGAATGAGTCAAATTAGAAGGGAGGTCAAGCTAGTACAAATATGTTTTCCTTCATCAGATGGGGTCGGTTGAGAAAGACTGAAGAGCCATACCAAGAGAAATGGATAAGTAAACGTACCATCAATTCCAACACCAAAAACAGCATGGTATTTTGCTTTTTAATTGAAACATAATTACCTCAGAAAACTGAAATAACCATACTAGTTCTTGTATTACTGGATTAATGCCTATTTTGATATTTCCAACATGAGGAATAAAATAAAACGTACCAGTATTTCTGGAAAAACAAATGGAGACCGACAAATTTACCTGTTTTAAACTTAGGTGAGCATGTTCTTCCACCTCCATCAACTTTTTCTGCTCTGTGTCGAAGGCTGCTGCAATCTCATGTTGAGCCTTGTGAACCATAGCTAGTCCTGCCCAAGCAATTGGAAGATCGATTGGAACAGAGTCTCCTTCTCTTAATATTGAAGCCATTTCATTTCCAGCCCAAAAAAGCTGTTCACTGGGATCCTGAGACCTTTCTGCATCCTTGATTCTATGAACTGCCACAGCATATCGTGTAGACATGCAGTTAGGCTCCAATTTCACAGCCTGAAAAATGATAGAACCAATATAGGACCATTACAGCCTCAAAAGACAACCAGACAAGTGCTTGCATTCAACACTTGGAAAGAATTTCCCAAGAATAAAGAATAGGAGTCAACATTCTAAGGTAATTATTGATAATCATTGGAATCACCAAATAGCTCCTTTTATCCTTTTTTTTTAACATTTTTTCTTCTAATAAAGGTGAAGCAGGCATGAAAAATAATCAACAAATAAGTAATAAATGACAATAATAATGAATCATGAATACCTTCTCCAAGCACTTTCCAGAACTTTTGTGGTCCCCAGTCATGTAATATGCATAGGCGAGATTAGCCCAGGTGTGTGGTGCTCTAGGATCAACTTTTAATGCAGCTAGCAGACATTCCTTGGCAACATTAACAGCTTCAAACTGATCTGTTGAAGCACCTTGACCAGCATGTGCCCCAGCACCTGAGTATTTTATAAGAGGAAGGCTTTTAATCCAGAAGTATTTGTTGAGAAAGAGGATATATTCACATCAACCAGAGAATTCATTAGGCTGAAGAATTTACATTAAACGTATGAATTCCAAAGAATATGGGATCCAAAATCATCACAAAACTCTCACCTGCAACCACTGAACCAGATTTAGACAAAAGAAGGGCAGCATAATTGATTAAGGCAGTAGGATGATTTTGATCCTTCAGAATCACATCTTGAAAGCATTTTCCTGGTAAGTCTGAATTCCCACTGCAAGATTTAGTAGTAACTAACAGTTTAAAGATAAAGAACAACAGGAAACCTTAAGGAACATTAAGTAAAGACCTAAATTGATGAGTAGTTGAGCACACAAAAAGAATACCAATCTCCTACCTTAGAAGGTAGGCAATACCAAGATTTGCCAGGCAGTCGTAGTTGTTGGGATCAAAGGACAACACAGCTGACAGAACTGAGATAGCACTCTACTAGAGATAATCACCCACGTCAAAACATTAAAGAGCGGAACTCACTATCTATGAAACAACAGCGAAAAGACTAGATCACCATACCTGTAGACGCCCAGATTTAACAAGTAATAAACCCAGTGTGTTCCAAACAGATGCCCGTCTAACATCCAATTGCATAGACTCTTTTAGCTTAGAAAGAATATCCTCAACCTCTTCGGCATCAAGTTCTTTGTCCTTAACGTTATCAGCAGAATTTTCCAGTAGAATACACTACAACATTTCATTCACAACATAATCTACCATAATCAGAAACCATGAAAAATTCGAGCTCTTCTCACAATTCAAAGTTACCTTACCCCAAAAAAAAAAAGATTTAAGCACCTGTGCGTGGTGAATTTGAACCAAAGAAAGCAACTCAGGCCTAGAGACCTCCGCCTCACAGCGGAGCAATATCTCTTCCGCCTTCTCATAAGCCCAAACTGCCTGAAGAAAGACTCGCATTAAACAAATGATCAACGCGACGCACAGAAGATTATCCAAACTTTAACCAATTAAGGCCAAGATTCGAACGTCACCTTCTGCGGTTGGCCCATTCTCTGGTACATGAGGCCAAGCATAAAATGAACATGAGCATTTTTAGGCATCTTCCTCGCAACCTGAACCAAACCCTAGCAAACAACAAAAGAACTAATCAAGCAACGCACTAACACATACCAGAAAGTAATCAGTAAACTATAAAGCGGCGACTTACAGTTTTGAGACTGCTAACTTTCTCCTCGCGCGAAGAGCTAGGGCCAAATCCGCTCTGATCGTCACCGTCAGCTCCATAATCAAGAAAACCCTCCACTTTGCTGTTTCTCGCCCGGCACTTTCCCGATTTGTTCGATTTTTTTACTTCAACTACCATCATGTCGCCATCCTTGCACTTTAAGCTGTTTTTATCTCCAAGTTGGTTGCCGTCGGTTTCGGGAGGATTCGCGTTGAGATCAGCGAGAACAACAGGCTGAGCCGTCTTCGAGCACTCGTCGGTGATGCTTCCTCCGGTTACCGGTTCTGATTTTACAGATATGGACACTACCGGCGGTTCAGACATTTTCGTTTACGAGGTGCACGAGTAAATGATGGATGGCGAGAGGCTTTGTTTGGTAGATATAGGTTTCTGATAGTCGCTGTTTGGATATGGGGGTCGTTGTAAACTGTTAAGGGATTAGCTTAACTGGGCCTGGGCAAACATGAGTGGAACAATCTCTAACGCTGTGAAGGCTCGAATGCCTACTTTTGCTTTTGCTTTGAATTTTTAAAATATTATGTTAGTACAGATTTTCAATAAAAACAATTAGTAATTAATACAGATTGTACATAAAGTTGGTTTTTTTACTATAAAATTATAAGTTTAGTATATATCATGACTCCGGTAAATGAGAAATCTTGTGCTCTGAATTCGGTTTAGCATCACCCCTTCTGTTCTGAACTCAACATCACTAGACAAATCACGTAAATGGAAGATAAATGTGAGAAAGGGAACAGAGGGCAGGAAGAGAAAGAGATGATAATTTAGAAGCATAATCATTTCTTGTCCCTAAAACTATGTCAATAAAACAAAGAACCAACTTTATACATTGGCTGGGAATGGGATCACAAGGATCTCCTATGAAGTTGAAAACATCACATGGAGTCCAAATACCCCATTATCTATCTACCCACCTTTGAAGATAGACTGGTAAGCAGTAAGCAGTACATAAGCTATAAGAAGGTAGCGGGTAATTAACATACATGCGATGCGAGAAACCCAAATACTAGTTGTTTCTCAAGTAGCTCAGGCATCTGCCACAGAAGACCCAAAGCATGCTAGAAGCCATCCCTTTTCCTGAGCATACTCCAAGTAACTGCTAAATTTCTCTTTCGCATCTGGAATGTCAAGAGCAAGATCATCGAGCCCATCCCTGATCCGAGTGAAACCTCTGGTCATCTGATTGATTGTAATCAGGCCTTCGTTGAAGCATTCTTGGAGGAGAGCCAGCATCCTATCATTCTTCTTCTCCATAGCCATAACCAGCGCCTTTTTCACCACCTCATGGTTAAAAAAGGGCATTCCAAGATCTCGAATGCATTGGCAAGCTTCACCTACAACACCTCCACTTTCATACTCTTCCAGGAGCTTCGATATCTTGTCCTTTGCATCCTCCACAGCCCACCCACTACAGCCTCCCCAACACCTCAACAGCCTCTCACCAGCATGACGGGCCGCAATTAGAGATCGAGCCACATGTACAGTCTCAATCCCGGTGCAATCTGATGGCAGCTTGCTGTTTATCTCCGCTAGATTCAAGGGAGCCAATACATCATCAATCACAGCCCTAGCTAGAAAGAGAGAAAGTTCATTGGAAACATCCAAAATGTCCAGTACTGTATCTTCTGCAGATTGTAGAAGCATGACAAAGCCATTAACTATATCTTCGGTGGAGAAAATCTCAATGTGAAGAGCTGATAGCAGAACAGATGCCATTTCTTTCTCCCGGTTCTTCCTGTCCATTGCCAGAGTGATGAGCTTTTTCAGGAAAACTGGGTTAAACTCTGGCATGCCAAGATCTTCAAGGTTCCGAATTAGTTCTGGAATGTCATCGGAGTGAAAGTACTCATGGATTATTGCAACAGACTCCTCCTTATACTTCCTCAACTTTTCATCCTCACCTAGACTTTGTACACCCTCACCAGAGGATTTCAAGAATGACTGATCAAGCCAACCATCAGCGACAGCCCTGGGAACGATTGACTGGAACAAAGCTTTTGCAGATGGAACGTCAAGAGCAAGGTCGTCCAGGCTCTCGGCGAATCTAGCAAAACCCTTCACCATCTGACTGGAGCTAATCAGGCCTTCCTCAGAAGCTTCCTTCAGCAGCTTCAGCACAAGTGGTTCAGCGGTTTGAATCTCCATGGCAAGAACCAGAGCTCTTTTGACAACCTCATGATGAAAGAATGAAACTCCTAATTCCCTGATACACCTGCAAGCCTCAAAAGCATCACCATTCTCCACATACTCCCTCAATAAATCAGCAATTTTTTTCTTTACTTCCTCAACAGTGATGTGAGTGCTACCACCCCATTTCCTTTCCACAAGTTCTGCATGATGTGGGGCTGAGAGATAGCTCTTCTCAGCAGTTTGGAGGACCTCAAATCCTTTAGATGATTCTGGAATGGCCTTCTTTGCTCTGGTGAGAAAAGCAGGAGGTAGGATCTCATCAACCACAGCACGGGCTATAAATAAAGCAAGGATGTCAACTGCATCCAGTATGTCTACAGCTAGATCATCAGCAGACTTTAGAAGCATGACAAACCCATCCCTAATGTGGGATGGGCTTATAACGTCTGCATAAAGTGCAGATAATAATACGGAAGCCATTTCCTTCTCCTTATCATGCCTGTCCATAGCCATGGAAACAAGGCGCTTAATAAGGTAAGGCTGATACGCACTAGAACCAAGTTCTCTAAGGTCTGATGCTGCAACTTCCACATCACCATTACTGAAGTACTCCTCTATTATGGAAACAATAGCCTTTTTGTACTGGTCTAGGGGGTCTGAGATGGTTGCCCCAACAAGCTGATACGGTTCCTAACAAGTGAGAGAGAGAAAGGCTAAGAAGAAATAAATGAAAGTAAGATCAAATACCACGTGTAAACCGAAAAGGGTGGCAATAGAAGAAAACAAAACATGATCCAAATCCGCAATAACCGTTATGCACAGCCTAAAAGACAAGAATCAGAAGGAAAATAGTCAAAAAGTGCAATTACCTCTCCACTGTCGTAGTTAGGATCATTCCTATCAATATGGGAACCACCATCAGTATCCAGTAGTTTCCCCCAAGTGCCCTTACCACCAGCACCATCTGCCACGTTAATAAATACGACAACTAATTAGCATAAAGAAAATGGAAATGCTTTTATACATATCACTATCAGTCCTTTACATATTACACAATGCATGCAAAAGGGAAAGAAAACAGTAATCAATGATTGGCCACACAACTGGCAGAAATTTGAATGAAAATGCACATTTTTGCTTTCGATAGTGTCATACAGTCACCAATATCTGGTAATGAATTTATAAGAAAGCAAGTCCCTAGATCAAACAGAATTATCAGCTCATTTATAGAGAAAAAGATAATTTACTTTTTTTTCCTTCATAGGATGTAGCATGCACAGACGGAAACCCTATATTCAAACAATTTCAAGAGAAGTAAAATCTCGCCACTAGCTCTTCAAGCATAAACGTGTGAGCCAATCACACAAAACATGTAAACCAAAGTTGACAGAAACCTATCTATCATCATACAGCAGCAATGAATCTCATTTCAAAATGCAAGATATAAACCCACCACAGACAACCTCCTAAAACAAAATCATCACAAATCTATATATAAAATCATGGTGGGCATGCAAGCAGACTCACCCTTTTTGACACGCACAAACTTTCCAGAATGTGACCGACGCATATGCCTCGGTGAGGTAATCCCTGCAGTAGGTGCCCTCGCAGAGAGCAATGCCGATGGGGTTTTGGGTGATGATGATAAACTCTTCGGAGAAGAGGACAGGTTCTCCACATTCAAGCTTGCTATTTTCAACATTTCCCTCTGATCATCGGTCAGAAATCCCTCACTCGACGCCATTTACACTTTGTTCCAATCTTAATCACTAAATTCTAGACACCAATCATTGAATCATTAGACTTATCTTAACAAGATAACAAATTTAAAAAGAAAACGCTAGACGGAACCAAGTATAACTTCCATTTCTCTTCAAATTTAAACATATAAACACGCAGTGAGTAAATTTATGAAGGCAATGAAAAAAAAAAGTTCCATTCTAAATTCTCTAGAATCGTCAAACAATGTCAAAAAGTTCACCATCATCTAGAAATCAAACATAACACACACCAGAAGATTCGAGAAATAAAAAACCTGTAGGCTGAATCTAAAAATTCCGATATCGAAACTTCTGTGCTTGGCCCGGATCCGAGCCAAGACAGGTAAAAGAGCAACGGATCTCCAATCGGACTATGGAGATCCGAACCGAGGGGGCGAACAAAACGGACGATAGAGACGATTCAGCGACCACAAAAATGGAGCGCCTGTTCGGTTGCAGATCCGAATTCAAGTAATTTTACCGGTTAAAGCGAGAGAGAGAAATGGATGAGAACGAAACAGAAGAAAGGAGAGAGAGAGAGAGGGAAACGGGGGAGAGGGAGTGTCATTTATATAGTATGGAGGCTGCGGTTACGAGTACACGTCAGCTGGGGGTTTCGGCTATAATATCAGTTGGGATGCCACGTGGCATCCAGTCCACAGGCCGTGTTGCCTGTCGTTTGCTGCAACCCGGCGCCATGTGAACCGGTTTAGGGTTTTCACGGGTCACCACCACTCAGCCTTTTCTTCGTCTTTATTGATTGAATTGCGGAAATAGCCTTGTAAAGTTGTAATTGTTCTTTTTGTCTTATTTACTGTACCGAAAATGGGCATAGTGGGTGACATGAGTCTTTTGCATGCAGTAGGTCTTTTCAGCTTTAACTAGCAGTTTCAACTTTTATATTGTAACAGATAACATATTTTTATTATTCTCTTATTATATTTTATGAGTATTCGTTTACATGCAGTAGGTCTTTTCAACTTTAATTGGCGCTGCTTACTCTCCTGCTCGAGCATTCATTCAATTTTTACTGCTGTGTATTTGGAGAACTATTTCAACAGTTCTCCACTCTTATTATTATTAATTCAAGTGTGAGATCTTCTACTTTCAAAAAACAAAAAGTTGCAACTTTTATGTAAATATTGTAATTGATAACATATTCCTATTATTCTCTTGTCTTATTTCATGAGCATCTATTTATTGACAAATGTTATAAAATAAAATAAAAATAGAATAACGAAAGTAGGTGATCTAAATCTGTAAATATTGGTTTAGTTCCTTATCTCTTACAATTTTTTATTAATTAATTTATAATCCTTTTACAAATTTTTTTTGATAAATATCTTATTTTTATTGCATAAAAATCTCTTATTCTTTTTAACTTTTGTTTTAATGTAATATATTATGTTCAATGAATTTTATTTTAAAATTTGACTTATATTATATAAATAGGATAAGAAATTGATATAAAATATTTCCAAAGAGCAGTATTCCCTATTTTTAATATATATATATATATATATATATATTAAAAAAATATATATATATATATATTAAAAATCTCTTTGGAAATATTTACTTCCATCAACCATTTAATAGGTTAAGAATGTCTTATATTTGATTCTTAAGACATAAGAACTATAATTTAAGGAAGTTTTGTCATTCTTTACCAATTTATTTTAGTAACTATCCACATAAGTAACTGATTAGAATATCCAATGTTTTAAAAATTGAATCAGTTCAACATGTTTGTAAAGAAAGTATGTATGGAGAATACGTATATTATTTGGTTATTCATTTATCTATACAGAATATATTAGAGGGTTGAGATTAATTCTATTACAACATAATTGTACATTCTACCTAGCATTTGTTATTGGGAAAATGTTTGTTGTAGCCTCAACGCTGCGTTTGGTTGCTGTCTCCGGTAGCTGGAGACGGAACGGAACAGAAATTTGGAGACGGAACGGAACAGAAACTGGAAACAGTGAAGTGTTTGGTTATGGTAGACGGAACAGAGAAAATTGTTTCCGTCTCGAGGACAGAATGTGTTTTGTAACATCCTGTTCCCCTACTAAGGGTTAGAACCCTAAAATTTGGTACATGTGAGCTCAAGCGAGATTAAAAAAATTGCATTTCATGTTCATGCATCATATCGGCATACACATTTATGAATTTGATTATTGCACACATTAAATTAATTGTTCATGCACTCAATTGACATTTTTCGGGTATAAATGGTCGTTTTAATGTGAATATGATGTGCATTATAGCTTTGTGCCTTAAAAAAAATTGAGTGGGAATAGATAAGAAGTGAATTAGAATTTTTGGAGAAAATTTTGGAATTTCTAAAATTTAGGATACTTTGGACCAGGAAAAAATACCAAGTGGCAGAACAATCAGTGAATAGTAGTAGAATTTTAGAGTCAAATGGCAATGAAAATTTTTATAAATGATTTTGGGATTTAATGACTTGTGTCATTGAAATTTTGGAGACAATTGGAGTGAAAATTGTAGACAAATTGGACTAGTTAGCAAAAGACCAAGAAGGGGCCATGGGAGAGTGACATGTGGCAAGTGACACACCACATGTTAGGCCACGAAATTGATTAAAAGAAAGACCAAATGGTGGTCTTTCTCTTGTCATCCACGACACTA
>JAOQMQ010000006.1:26115429-26135737 GCA_027563845.1 Erythroxylum subrotundum | reverse complement strand
AATATTCAAATAAAATTTGATTTAATAATTTAAATATATTTCAAATAAATTTTAATTTATAAATTATTTATTTTATTAAAATAACATAATTTTATTAATAATTTGTTAATAAATATTATATGAGAGATTAAATAAATTTATTTAATTAGTAATAATTCATCTTTAAGTTTTATCTAAAATGTAATTATTATCAGTGATAAAAACACAACTACATTAATTTAACAACCAAACAACTTTTTGTTTTTATTTGAAAAAACTGAAAAAAACTAAAAACGGAAACAAAAAACTAGAAGTTGAGCGAAACGGCTACTAACTATCTATATAAGTAATTAATTAGAATATCCAATGTTTTAAAATTTGAATCAGTTCAACATGTTCGTAAAGAAAGTATGTATGAAGAATATGTATATTATTTTGTTATTCATTCATCTGCACATTTATACAATTGTTGGTTCAATATTGACCATACATGTGTTAGTAAGTACAGAATAAATTAGAAGGTTGAGATTAATTTTGTTACAACAGAATTGTACATTCCAGCTAGCGTTTGTTATTGGGAAAATGTCTATTGTAGCCTTAAGTGAGGTTCTGATTGTGTCCCTTCTTATTTTCTTTCTATCTTGTTCTTCTTTGTCCATACTGTTTAACATTGAAAACTTTGAATCTACTAATTTTTTGATTTAATTTTTAGCTTCTCGGTTTGATTTAATTTAATAATGTTATTAAAAAGTAATTAGTTTTTTAATTAATCATCTAATTTTTGTAAAATAATTAGTTTTTATAAATACAAATAAATTGATTAATTTTTATTTAAAAGTTTTATTTTTTAATTAAATTTTAATTTTTTTGAAAGGTAAGGACAGTTTTCTTCAATAAATTTTCAAATTCTTTAATTTTATTTAATCTTTAACATATTTTATGATAGTCTAATATTATTTGAACTTTTTAAATCTTAAATTTCTTGCCTTACAGGTTTAACCTCCAGTTAATTTTAAAAACATCGAGAATATCTTGTTGAATTCAAATACACGGTAAAGGAAATCAATTTTTTTGGTTTGTTTAAGATTATGGGATTCCTAAATCATAGTTAAAATTTGATTAATTTAATTCAAATTAGATGGATTTAAAAGAGAGTTTCTAATATCTTTTTATTGCATTTATAATATCCATCTAAATAAATAAAATTTCATGTTATTCAAACCAAGGTATAAGTAACACCAATTTGATCTCATAAAAATCAGGGTTAATATCCACGTTTGAATTGCTAGTATTAGCAAAAGCGCCAAGATCAGGGTCAAAAAAATGGAATTTTGTTCTTGAAGATGATTGAATTGCATCAGGAAGACGTTAAACAATTCATACCGTCCATTTGTTGTCTATTCGGACATGGTCGGTTTCTTTTTTGTCCTTTCGTTGTCCAATTATCAACTTATGACAAACGGTGATGTGCTGTTCGTCATATGATTGACATTTTCGTCTGCGGTGCTTGTCGAAGCTAGAAAGCCAAGGAATAAAAAGAGCATTTTTAAAGTAAACATGGGTGATGATACTTCACAAAGAAAAACAAAAATTAGGATAAGACTGCATTGGTTAATGCAAGATAACTCAATTTCTTAAACAATGTTATTTACGGTTCCGACACGTCTCTCGAGAAAGTGATTGAGTTGCCGAGGTTATCATAACTTCCTCCCCTATTTCTTCTCGCTTTATGATGACTATCACCGTTTCATTTCAAGTGCTCAAAACAATAAGGGTCCTGTCCCCTACTGATGTATGAGATGATTAATGAAGCCTCTTGCACAACAAGCAAAGGTGTTTGATTAAGTTAATACGTAAATATGGTACTTAATCAAGAACCTGTCTCGTGGATTGGATCATATTATTAAACACAGAGGTTAATTATGTTAGGGTTTTTTTTTAATATGATCACCTGGGGTCTCATTGGCCGTTTACAATGGAGTTGGCGATATTGGTCAAGACTGAAGAAAGCTTTAGATCAGACGTCTCTTACAAGTTGGATAGTTCCTAATCAATCTTGGTACTGGTGTGTTTGAGCGTATTCAACAACTGGTAAATGTTTCGGTGCTTGTTTTGGTCCCCTGCCTGCCTCAAACTTCAACCATAAGGTGACATGAATTTCAGTTGGTAACAGTCTTCTGGATATGGATTCCTTAATGAGTGGCTGATGTGGGATTTCTTACTTCAGTAAGTACAGCTTGATCACTAGAACAATAGCCAGGGAATGGAAGTGATAGGAGAACTTGAAGATTTTCAAAGAAATTACGCAATTACGTCTGTCGCCATTTACAACGAAAGAGAATAAAATGAAACATATTAAAACAGTAAGATCCCTGCCAATATCAGAAACACAAGTCTCTTTTCTTCCCAATATTGCGAGTTTCAGGAATCAGGAGGTTCTAGACAGCGGAAGTCATGTGAGACACTTTTCAATGAATAGACAAACAGATATAAGCACCTCTTAGGATGTTCATCATTTTATCACTTTCACAGTTCATAGCATCCAAGATTTGGAACCGTCCCAACAAGAAACAGTAGCTGTAATCCTGAACTGTTTTCCTGAGATAGCAATATGAATAGAAGCTAAATCAAGTGATATCCAACAGACGCGAAATGTTTCTGTAATAGGGATTCCGGATAAAAAGTCATCAGTTCACATCTAGGAAGAGAAAATCACCCCTTTCAGCGTCATCACCGATTCATCGTGATTTTATTCTTCAAGGACAAGGAGCAAATGCCAAATCCTACTCTACTCCTGGTTTGAGAGTTTGTTGATATCTAACCTTTGTTTCAATCCTAAAATTTTTTTAGACAACTTGTAAGATGAGATATTAAACTTAATAAATCCCTATTTTGAGTTTAGTATATTTGCTTGTCAGTTTGACTTGCAGTTTTTCCCTCTGCACCGGAGGATTTTTCACATAAATCATGACATTTTCTTATTTATTGAGTTTCTTATTTTCGTTCTAATTTGCTGGTTAAATTTGAAGAGTATTTAGGTGTTGCTCTTTGGTTGATTTAGTAAGTTGTATTTCTTGTCTCCTATCAAGTGTTATTTAAGTCATCACTATAGAAGGTGAAAACAACTTTGCGCTCAAATTGACGTCATTAAACTGCTCTATTTGGAGGCCTATGATAGAGAATCTTCTGTATTGTAAGAATCTTTTTTATTCTATTGATGTGAACAAAGGTGTAAAGAATGATGTTTCTTTAAAACCTGCAAACATGTCAGATAGAGAATGAGAAAAGATAAAGTAGAAAATTCTGGGCATAATTCGACAATAGATTGATATCAGTATATTCAACAATGAATCACAAGAAACTTATCCTTTTGAGCTGTGAAAAAATCTAGGACTTTATAAAAGGAAAACAACCCACAACAAGACCTCTCTGATTAAAAGGCTTGTAAATTTGAAGTTGAAAGCTAGGAACTTTGTGTTGAAGCATCTAAGTGATTTCTAACATATAATCAACAAGCTTACAACAATGAAGATCATTCTTGTTGACAAGCTTTAAGTCTTGTTCATGTTGAGTTCGCTATATGATAATTGGGAGATGCTGGTGGTGACAATAAGCAATTCAGCTCCTGAAGGTATGCTCTCTTTAGATGAAATCAAAGAGAGTATGTTCAATGAAAAAATTAAAAGAAAAAAGATAATAGTTGACAACGTCTAGGCTTTCTTGGCAGAAAGTAGGGGAAGGAACAAAAGCAAGAGTCCTAAATGGCGTGACAAGTTTAAGAACCAATTAAAGTCCAGAGATGACAAAGACATGAAGATGTGTCACTATTGTGATAAGTCAGGACACATAAAGAGGTTTTGCTATAAATGGAAGAGGGATCAGAAAAAGCAAGATCATCATAATGATGAAGATGATAAGAGGCCAATCGCAACTACTTCAAGCACAGATGATGAGATGTCTCTAGTTTATGCGATAAGTGATTGCTTTCATGTCAGTGTTTCGAGTTCTGAGTGACTGATTGACACAGGAGTATCATATCATTGTATTCCAAAAAAGGAGGACTTCTTAAACTACGAGAGTAGAGACTTATGGAGCATTAATTAGAGTTTTGCCAAGATTATCGATATGGGTTATATCCTGGTTCAAACAAGTGTCAATTGCTTCCTAACCTTGAGAGATGGACGACATATTCCATATTTAAGATTAAATTTATTATCAGCTAATGTGTTATATCAAGAAGGATTCCAACATACTTTTAAGGATATGAAGTGAAAATTGTCTAAGAGAGGAATGATTATTGCTCGAGGAGAGTTATATTGTATATTGTACAAGACACACTTAAAGGTGTATGGTGGTGGAGAAGTATACACAGTTGAAGAGGAAACTTCTCCAAATCTATGACATCGATGATTGGGGCATATGAGTAAGAAGGGATTAAAGTTGCTGATTGGTAAATCCTTTATCCTACCAATTAAGAATACAGTATCATTTAATCATTGTGATCATTGTTTGGTTGGAAAGTAGCATAAAGTCTCTTTCAAGTAAAGATCTACATGGAAGACAAAGATATTAGAGTTTGTGCATTTAGTTGTTTGTGGCACAATTGAGGAAGGGTCACTACAAGGTAACAAATACTTCACATTCATTGATGATGCTTTGAGGAAGACTTGAGTGTACATGTTGAAAACAAAGAGTTAGTATTTAAAACTTTTCGAAAGTTTCATGTCACGGTAGAAAGGGAAGTTGAGAGGAAGGATGAAGTGTCTGTGGACAAATAATGAGAGTATTTTTCCAAGGTATTTGAAGAATACTGTATATCATTACATGATAAACGAAAAGACTAAACCTATTACTGCACAACATAATGGTGTTGTTGAGAGGATGAACAAAAAGATTATGGAGAAGGTTCATTGCATGCTCAAAATGTCCAAGATGTCAAAGACATTTTGAGGTGAAGTAGTATGAATTGCAATCTATTTAATCAATAGAGCTCTTTCAATTCCATTAAATTTTTTAGAGAGCGTGGATAGGTCAAGATCTCATATATCACCATCTGAGAGTTTTTGACTGTAAGATATTTAAACATGTACCGAAGGATTAGAGATTAAAGTTTGACTCAGAGGTGGTACGTTGCATCTTTGTTGGCTATGGTGGTGATAAGTTTAACTTCAAACTCTGTGACCTAGGGAAGCAAAAAGTTCTCAGGAGCAGGAATTTGGTATTCAAAGAGCACGTGAGACGTGCAGTTCTTCTGAGTGAATATAAAGTTACACATAATAACTCATCATATAGCGTCATTAATTCTTCTCCAGTCTCTACCACTATTGAGCAGTCTTAGGTGAAGGAGTGAACTGTGCAACAAAACACACATTGATGGTAATTAGGTATAGTTGGTAATGATGAACTACACGAATCACGTTCAGACAATGCTAAAGATGAAGTTGTTGAGGATAATAAGTAGGGGAAGCAACTTGGATCCAATAGTTAATGAAATACAGCTTCGAAGTTCTACAAGGGAGAAAAGGCCTTTTACCAAATATCTAACTTCAGAATATGTTAGTTATTGCTAAGGGTGAGCTTAAGAATGTGCAAGAAGTTGCATCTTTTGATGACAATGATCTCTGGCTTGCAACTATACTTTCTGAAGAAGAATGGTACATCTGAGATTGTGAAGCTTCCAAAAGGCAAAAAGGCATTGAAAAATAAATGGGTATTCAAGATAAAGAAAGATGGTGACAAACTGGTAAAGCACAAGGGAAAGCTAGTGGTGAAAGGGTTCAGTAAAATAAGCGCATTGATTTTGATGAAATTTTTGCATCAGTGGTTAAGATGACCTCAATTCAAATATTATTGGGTTTGATTGCCTGCTTGGATCTTGAACTTGATCAATTGGATCTTAAAATTACTTTCTTGTATAGAGATTTGGAAGAGGAGATATACCTGGAGCAGTCAGAAGGTTTCAAAGCCAAAGGTAAAGAGAATCTGCTTTATAAGTTGAAGAAAAGCTTATATGGGTTAAAATAAGCTTTAAGGCAACGATATCGAAAGTTCAATTCCTTTATGAGGGATCATGGTTACAAGTGAACTTATGTCGATGCTTATATGTACTTTAAGAGGTTTACATGTGAGAACTTCATCATCATTCTTCTATATGTTGATGATATGCTAATTGTGGGTCAAAATGTTGGAAGAATCCAAAAGTTGAAGGAGAATTTATCTAATTCTTTTGATATGAAAGATCTGGGACCTTCGATTAAAGGAGAATTTATCTAATTCTTTTGATATGAAAGATTTGGGACCTGTAAAGCAAATTTTAGGCATAGAGATAACTTGGATCAAAAGAGTAGGAAACTTTGGTTGTCACAAGAAAGCTATATTGAGCAAGTGCAATAAAGGTTCGATATAAAGCATGCCAAGCTAGTTAGCACGCTACTGGCTCCTCACTTCAAGCTGAGTAAACATGCATGTCCCTCAATAAAAAAGGAAAAAGATGATATGCCTTCTCTTCCATACTCATCAGTAGTAGGGTCTTTGATATATGCAATAGTGTATAAGGCCAGATATTGCATAGGTCGTTAGGTTAGTGAGTAGATTATTGTCAAATCCAGAAAAGTTTCATTAGGAAGTAGTTTAATGGATTTTAAAATACTTGAAAGAACTTCAAAGTGGAGTTTATGTTTTGGTGATGTTAGAAGTTTATACGGACGCAGATATGGTTGGAGATTTGTTCAAGTTTGCACAAGGAGTCATTTCATGGCAATCTAAGCTATAAAAGTGTGTAGCTATATCTACGACTGAAGCAGAGTACTTAGTTATAATGGAAGATTGTAAAGAGATGTACTGCCTGAAAAGGTTCCTTTAAGAGTTAAATGTGAAGCAAAAAGACTATGTAGTATTTTATGATAGTCAATTTGCTATTGACTCGAGCAATAATACTATGCATTATTTTAGTCTAAAGCACATAGATGTCATATATCATTAGTTGAGATCTGTGATTGAAGAGCAATAATTGATGTTGAAGAAAGTTTATACATACATGAATGGTGTTGATATGTTAACTAAAGCAGTTCTTGAAAATAAACATGAGCTTTGTAATAAGCTTGTTAGGATGTATCTCAAGTAGCTGTTGAAGTTTAATGTGTCTTCCTCATATTTGGGTTGGACAGGGAGATTGTTGTGTGTGTCCGACCCTATTTTTGAGATATTCAGTCCTTATCGACACTTTTATGGTTCGTGGAGATAACGAGCAAATGAAGACAAGATGGATAATGGGTGAATCAAGCCTTTTTTGGAAAGACACGCCTGTGTAGAGTGTCACACACTCGCGTTCTCTACTTACATAGCCATATGTATCAACCGTGTAAATCTCTAAAACCATGTGAAAAAGGACATAAAAAGTGAAGATATACACAGTCACGTACATGCCCATGTTCATAACTTACATAGCTCTCTATAACAGTGTACATATACAAGTGAGGTGGTGCTGAAGAGATATGATCACTTACACAATAGTGTATGTGACTATATACAATGTAGAAAAACTTCTTTCATGATATAAAAGAAAAGATACATAGGTTTTGCATGTGTAAGCGGGCAAAATACCAAAAAGTGAGGAAAAATACAGAGAGAGCAAGTAGTATAGTATTCTCATCCTTTTTTTTATTATTATTTTGAGAGTTTGTTGATTCACATATCAACTTTGGTTTCAAATTCGAAACTTTGTAAAATTTGTGGGTTGAGATATTAAACTTTGTAAATCCTTATTTGAGTTTAGTAGATTTGCTTATCAGTTTGGCATGTGAACTTTTCTCTATACTGGAAGGTTTTCCACACAAAGTCCTTATTTGAGTTTAGTAGATTTGCTTATTAGTTTGGCATGTGAACTTTTCTCTATACTTGAGGGTTTTTCACGTGAATATTTGTTTTCTTCTTTATTTTCTTATTCTCATTCAAATTTGCTGGTTAAACTTGAAGAGTGTTTTGTTGTTGCTTTTTGGTTGATTTTAGAGAGTTGTATTTCTAATCTCCTAACAATTTCTACTTTTGTTGAGCTTCTTTTGTTAGATGTATATTTTCTTTTATCTTGTAATTTTTTTATCTTTTGTGTAATTTCTCCTCTCTTGATATGAAGTGTTTCCTCCCTCTTCGATGATTTGTTCTTCATCTTTCCTCTCTATAATCAGTCTGTGTATTACGTTGGAGATTTATCTCAAACTTTACAAAGGCATGAAACTTTACAAACTTTACAAATGCAAGTTGATAATTACACATATATAGTTACTTGTTAGCTTGTATTGGAGATTTGGTTGGAACCAATAAAGGAACATATGTTTGGGCTTTGGCTGGAGCCTTTTGCTACATTTAAAGGAGATAAGCTTTTTGGTCAGTTCCTCAAAGGAGAGAGAGATCGAGGGATGCATAAGAAACATACTGAACACCATATTTATTAATTTTGTTGATTTTTCTCATAATTTTAAACCCTTTTTTGAAGGACTATATGAGCTTGTTTGTATGAGATTCAAAATATCATTATGAAAATTGTAATGAAGTGATTCAAGTTGCATATTATTGGTTCCTTCATATATATGTATAAAAATAAAAAAGATAAAAAGAAAAGAAAAATAAAGAGAGAGTGATGAGAAAAATCTTACATTATTATAGTTAAGTGGCTTGAATAAAGAAAATTATGGAGCATTTTTTAGCTAAAACTCAAGTGAATGGGTTTGTATATTTCTTTCAATTTGACAAACCTAAAAGTTCCTTTTTTTTTCAAACCTTGCCTAAGCCCTATTACAACCCTTTCAAAGACCCTTGAAGTTTTGTATTTAGTCCATTATTCATTGTTGAAGATGCGATATACAAGCAAGCTTATGGTAAGAGTTTGTCTATGTGGATATGAAAGATCATTAATACCCTAAACACTTTGAGACCCTAGAGTGAAACTAATGAGAAGGCATTGATTCATGTTGCATTTGATTTTGAAAAGACTATTGGAACATTTGCTTATTTGTTTAGTTTTGAAGAAATTATATTATGAATTACTTGTTTCTTATTATATTTTGGTTTATATTAGTGAGACGTTATGATTTAGGTTATGAAGGGATGAGTTGAGAAGCAAAAGAAAAGGATAAAGAGAGAGGTTGATGAGTCTGAACTATTATATACTTGAGGGCAAACATTATCCAAGTATGGGAGAATTCGATAGCATGCACAAAATACACATATTTCATATTACTTTCCTAAAATACTTATAATTATGGATTTTGATTTTATATTTTATGCTTGATAGAGTAGATTGGAGATTTGGATCAAAATGTGCTTAAAAATAGAAATTTAGCAATGAAGGAACAGATACCACAAATTTTGGAAAAGGATGAGGGTTTATAATTCAAAAGAGGTCTGATTATAAGGCATTCCTACACCTTATATATGACTACTCTATAATTTAACGTGATTGAATTGATAAGGTCCTTTAATGTCAGCAGGCCCTAGCTATTTATGCCCTATTTTGCTTTATTGAGGAGTCTTATTTAGGAAATACTTGTTTTGGTAGGACAATCCTAATGGAAGTGGGATTTTACTCTTGATTTTAGCTTTTGTCCCATTTTCTTTTAGGAAGATTATGTATGATTTTGGGATTATTTATATAAAGGAGGTGTTGGAGATAGTCATCTATCTATCTCTCTCTCTTCTTAGTTTATCTTGGATTTTTTCTTTGTCCTTAAGATAGTTCTTTATTTTTCTTTTATGTTATCATTGAGAAACATATGTAACTAAATTCTCTTTCTTCTAGCTAAAGGTTAATTGAAGTTTACTTTCTTAAGAATTGTTTGATTTAATTGTTCTTCTTTAATTTTTTGCTATTTAGTATTTATATATCTTTAGAGATTATTAAAATTATTTTTTGTTTGATTGATACAAAAAGGCTTATTGTTCAATTATCAAAATAATATATTATCAATTAGAATGATTAAATTCATAATTATTTAAAAATGAGAGAGACCATAAATTTTATGGTTGTAAACAAGCTCTAATAACCAGTTTATTAAAGAATACAAGGGTTTATCTTTACGTCAATGATCAATGCAAATAATCAATTCTCATATTATAACTTAGGCTAGATGTTGTTACCATTTGATTTCATTAAACTGCATTCTAAATTAGTTTTCTTTTTTTGCTTTTAGTATATTTTATTTTATGTTATAAAATCCACCCTTCCTTTATTTTGTTTTGTTAATTTAAAAAAAAGATAAGTTTTACTAGTTCACATGGACTAGACTGTACTCATCCTGCTATATATAATTCATTTATAATTAGAGTAGGATTATACATGTTGGATTTGATATTCACTAAAGGATCTTAGAAAAGTATTTTTGGAATTATGCATGGGCAACATTCCCACAAGAATTTGATGTCATAATCATCAAATTAAACCAATTTGATGTGTATAAGACTTACTTGAATATCCTAAGCAAATATGGAGTAGGACTTTCTAGAGTATTAAGTCCAATTTTCCAATCGTGGACAACAACATAAGCAAGACATTTAACTCTTAGATTTTTAGTGGCCAAAGAACTCCCTATCATCAGTATGTTAGAGACTATTAGAATCATGTTAATGAAAAGGCGTTCTGATTATAAGGAACAAGTTAAGAGATTTAAGGGAGCCATAGCAGCTAAGAAATTGAACAAGAATAAATTGAATGCAATGAAATGGAGTCATTTGGAATGGGGACAAGAAGTATGAAGTGACTAATGGCGATGATACACATGCTTAATAGGGGGGAGAGAAGAATTACAGATAAAGGGAATGGGAATCTATAAGTATCCTTGTAGTTATGCCATTAATGTCATATTCCATGCCACGCAATGACCAGAGACATATGTGGATGAGTTTTGTCGTAGAGAGAGGATCACTGAAGTTTATGAGAATGTCTTGCAACCAATTAAAGGGCAAAAAATCTTGTCATTAAACATTGATGAAGAGATTCATCCACCATTAGAAAGAGTTATGCATGGTAGGCTTAAGCAGAATAGGCAAAAAGATAGAGTTGAACCAAAAAGAGTGAAGAACCCTCATAAATATCATAAAAGGGACAGTTCCAATTATGTGGTAAATGTGGCAAATATGGTCATAACAAGAGAAGTTGCAAATTTGATCCACTTTCTTCTAGATAAAGTTGGAGCTAAGGTTTATAATTTAACGTTAATCTATAATATATATGTTTTTTAGTAACAACTTATGATGTTATATGATTGTTGAACAATAGATTATACTTAATAAAGATCCAATAACAACAACAATCTTATCTTAACCCCATTCATCAATTTCCAGTAAACAACCTTTTGAAGTAGGTGGAATTGAGTTTAGTTTGACAATAATATGAGTTTATCATATATAATTATTGATTTATGTATTTATTACATGAATAACTTATTGTTTTAATATAAAAGCAATCATCTATATTAGCTCCATCATTAAAGATGAAGAGAACAATTAGTTTAGTTAATTCAAACACTTTCCAATTATCATTCTAACCAAGAGAGTTAAGGTAGAAGGGTATCTCAAGTATCACATCATACTAATTACAAGACTAAGCTTCTAAACATAGGGTTGTTAAAAATTCAAACCATATTCAGTAAAGCATTACTCCATACACAAGCAACTGTCGTTATTTACTCGTAATTCCCACTAAACGCAATACACAAGATTGGGGAGGCAGTCATGCTAACATTAAGAACTGCCATTAAATGCAATACATAATATTAGGAAGGCATGCTCAGTAATACATATGCAAAACAAATCCACCCACATCAAGAATAGATTAGGCAAGAAGTATAACAAAGATAACATAAACAATGGAGATTAAGGATTTTCAAATATGGGTGTTTTAGGTTTAATCACGTATATTAAGGATTAATCAATTATAGGTTTAATCACGTATATTACTATAAATAATGGCAAGAATCAACTTAAATATTTTAAGAAAAAATAATCAACGACGCATATATGATTTAATACTATAATTGATGATTTATATTTTCTTTACACAAACTTTAACTTACTAATCTTCTCAAAAATTGAATCAATTATCTGCTTTAAACTACTGATTACACTGTCCTTTGAGGGCTCAAATGGAGCAATCATGATCACACATGCAAACTTAATATGTACACGTACAAAATTGTGAAGAAGCCACCAAATTTGTAGCTTCAGTTCACACACGATGGTTGTGATCCCTGGGAACTAATTTGCGGTGGCACAGGGAAGAGCCCATCTAACTAATGGTGATCTCTTTTGGTGCATGATCTCCCAATCCTGCAAGTTGATTGACCTTCATTATATTGGATACAACATTTGAATAGTAAAAAATGTAAAATTCAAGCAACCTTTGCATAGTTTGATTGTGTTCTCAGTATCCAATATACAGTTGATAGAAAAGCTTTAGTAACTTTTACAATGTGAAAGGGAAAGTTATCAGGCTATCAGTTAATGATGTCTTATTCTTCTGAACTTTCCACTTAGTTACTGCTTGTTACCTTGCTTGCAGGAATTGCGTCGCTTTTCCAACACAGCGCACCGGAATTCTCCCTTAACCTGCAGAAAAGACCAATAAGCGCCTTGATAGTGAAAGCAAAATGTATGTGAAAAAGCAGAACATATAAGGAATCACGTCCTCATAACATAGTCAAATGTTAGGAGTAAATATGACATGGCAATGAGGAGAAAATTTTCTAATCTGTGTCAAATAGGATTAACATGTATTTCTCAATGCAAAATTCAGAGAAATGAAGAAGGCTGGAAAGGAGCATAGAAAGTCTACTAGAAAATCTCACCCGTGCTCGCTTTTCGAGTTAGTGCAGTTGTCATTGCTGACAGGTACAGAATCATGCAAACTGATGGATGTCTGAAGAGAGTTTTGTCTTGAATCTGATAGAGCAAGCTTTTTCTCTCCTTCATTAGCTATAGAATGCCACTTCTTTTGAAGTCCCAGAGTCCCTGGAAAGCAGTGTGGCTGATACTCTTTCTCTTGAGCACGGAACATCTCATGTCTAAGATTGTTTCCCTTAGCAAAATCAAGTCCATAAGCGGGAGTTTTTGAAGCATCATCTTTAACGCGAAGAATGTTTCCTTCACTATTTCTCAAAGCCTTCACCATTTCCGTACTGTGATATATATTACCCGACATGTTAGAGCCACAATCGGATGTACAAGCAACAATAGCATCATTCCTTATCATAGGCTTTTCAGAGAAATGGTCAGAACACTCAGAACCACTGCCAGATTCCATTTGCGGTTGGGACTTTTGGCACATTCTACGAGGACAACTGAACAAACTCAAAGATAGCTTCCTTAGTTTGGCACACTTAGATGCAGGGGCACAAAGCACAAGATTCATTCGAATTTCTATATTACAACCCAAAACAGCCTGCAGAGAACTTGCAATCAGCTTCCATGACTTTTCAGCCTTGGACATGTAGTCAGGATGGTGGAACTCCAACTCAGCGATTGCCAAATCTGAAATTTTAGTGGCACCTCAGTCATCTCTTGCAAGATATAGCGTCCTTCTAAATGTCAAAATATTCCTAATAAAGCTGAAAATGATAGACAAGACAGATTTTTGCTGTATAGATATGACACTTTTAAATTGATTGATTGAAAAGAAACGAATCACATAGTTGAAAGAAAACTAGAATTAATCTAGTACAAAACTGTTGGTGTCAACAAGACTTTCAGTTGCCAATTAAAACCACTTCATTAATGAAATCTTACTCAATTTTTATAGTTATGTTGTCTTGGATCAATTGAAGTAAGCCCCATTAAAGAGTTCTGCATGTACCTTTATCAACTTGGACAGAGGAAAGTTTCCCTCGTTTTCTGAGAAACTTCTTAAGTGAATTTGACTGGCAGAAATCTGTAGCTCTTTTCCATATTGATTCCAGAGTTGATTTTGGATCCCCTTGAAACCCAAGTGCATCATATGAACCAGGAATAAGACGCTTCAAGCTCTCCCCTGTAGATGAGCTTCTGCAAAGATTGCCATCTGTGTCCACATTGTTGTGCATGTTAAAATCTAATCCATTTAATAATCGGGTGTTTATTATCAAAAGTTCCAAGTTTAATGGACGAAGACAACATTACACTATTTAAAAGCAACTGAAGCGTATATCCTTACCTCTATCATCAACATTTCTCAGGGAAGACTTGGAATCACTTGCATCCAAGGAAGAAGACTCAATTGAGCTTAGCTGTAGAAGAGCTACAGTGAGCCATGTGCTTTGGTTTTTTGACATCCTCAGTTGTTTCTCAGTTTCAGAAAGTATTTTCAAGGCTAGACTCAATCTGTGCATATCTGCTTCGGCTATCAAATAGACACTTGGAACCATAAATATAAACCCCATGACAAATATATGTTACAAAATGAGAGAGAAACTACAAGATGGAAGTACAAAAAGGTTAAAATATATACAATGTCTTTTCAATCGAAGAAAACAGGAACTTGAAAACTAAATGTTAACAGCAAAGCTGCAAACACGGAGTTGGGACTGATAGAACGATAAAAATGAGAAGCTCTGACCAAAATAGGGGGAAAAAGATGAAAGGCACAGAAATGTCAAACTTTATACATTAGAGGTGGATCAAAATTGAATAACGATCACAAAGACTTCTGTAGTAGACTGATTTTAATATCCCATTTTCACTGCAGTAGGGTAAGAGACTATAAGATGAGAGATATAGCACAAACTTCAATGGAAGACTAGTGCAGTCCAGCATAAAACAAAAATGTGGACATCAATACAACAATTACTGGCAGCGAATGAAACTTTAACATATTTTGATCATATAGTGCTTACAAGCATGTCGTTGAGAGAATTTCCTTCGGACTTCAGAGCTTTCTTCTTGGCATTTTCCAGCAAGTATGTCCATAATAAGATTGGCCAACTGTGAAACAAGTTGCATAGGATCAATCCTGGATCTCATCAAGTCTCTGGCCCTCGTAACTGTTTTTGACGTATCAGATGATAAAGCCAGATCGAGCAAATCAAGCAATTCATCATCAGAAGCAACTCCAATCTGCACGACAAATGGAACTTCAAGAAGTTAGGGATTGAGATGTGCAAGAAGAATTTTTTAGGAGCCAAAAAATTTACTTACAAGTTCATGGGCTAATGAAAGTGTGATCCTTTTACCAAGCAAACTAAGTTGATCGAGCATTGTTTCTGCATCTCTAAGAGAACCATTAGATTTAGCTGCAATGAAGTTTAAAGCAAGTTGATCAAATTCAAGACTCTCTTCGACACAGATGCTACCCAATCTGCTTGCTATTTCATCATCCTTTATCTTCGGAAAATGATACCTCTGAGATCTAGTGACTGCACTTCTCGGCAACTTATCCAGATCAGGAGTTATCAGCAGAAAGACAACATGTTGAGAAAGGTTGTCTAAGCTATTTAAAAAGGCGGCCCATGTATCCGCATGCAACAATTGACACTCGTCAACTATGAAAACCTTGAAACGTGACGAGAGTGGAGGAATTGCTGCATTCTTAAGAAGGGATCTTATCCTCTCAGCTCGGTTGATTCTCACAGAGTCCACTTCTTTCACATCCTTGCTCCTTCCAGAAAAGAACATAACACATTCCCGACACAGACCACATGGCTTATTCTCCCTGAGTGATAGGCAATTTAATGCAGCCGCAAATATCCTGGAGGCAGAGGTCTTCCCAGTTCCACGAGGACCGTGGAAGAGGTACAGAGAGGCTATCCTTCCTCTGGAAATAGCACATAAAAGAGACTCCGTCACCACAGTTTGTCCTACCAATTCATGAAAGGATTTTGGCCTGAATTTCTGACTGAGAGTCCTAGGAGGTTCCTTTGCAACAAGCTTCAAGTTCCTCCGCCCATATTGAGTCGAGTCATCTACTTCCCTGGACAACAAAGGATGTCCTTCTATGTTACAATATGAATTCGACACTCGGAATTTTGGGGTTCTTGCCCAACAACAGCTTACCGCACATCCACCGTCATCTTGAAACATGAAATCATTCTCTTCCTTTGCAAATAACGATATGCTACAGCTCGACAAAGCGTCACTTGTAGAAAGACACGGACTGGCAGTACAACTCAAGGCGTTACCCATCAACCCACTTGATACAATTTTGTTTGAATAGCTGGCTTTCCGACTTGAAACACAGAGGTCAATGTTGTCTACATGTGGTGATTCTGCAATTGGTTCGCTAGCGGTATCTACCTTCTCCGTGCAGTTCTTGATAGGTGTCATGCATGCAGCGCCCTCCTTACCTTCCATATGATTGCCATTGTATCTTTGGCTCAGTGATTTGTTTCCACAAGTACCTAGTCGACAATTATCCAGTACTTCAACAAGTTTGGTCCCTATTGGATCACCTACATTATCTACTTCAGAATGGTTTTCGCATGAGATTAACTTGGATTTTCCCAAATTGCAAGGAAATTCTAAATCAACTTGATCATCCTGTAATCCATTAGCTTGAAAGTTTTTCGTTGCTGACAGACAGTTATGATCAGAACCATCACATTGGCAACCATTAGTGAAACGAAGCGAGATTCCATTTGTGGAGTTGGTTTCCCAATTTACATTTTCAAGTAAAGCAGAAAATTTGCTCATAGAATTAGTTGATGGATCCCTCAGCGACCTCACTCTCCTCAGTGCTATGAGAGTCCTTGAGATAGGAACATCCACTGAATGCCGCCGCCCATCAGCCATTTTTCAATGTCACTAACAAGCATCAAATGAAGCCCTCTTGCACACCACAAAATCAAATTTCAGGAACCACAGAAAAAAGCAACAATCCGTACCTGAACGAAAAATAATTCAAACATTCTGGTATTAGAACGAAATCTTCCCACGCGGTAAATTATTCCATATAACTGAGAAACTTGGTGAAAATCTAAATATCTTCAAGACTAAAACAGAAGAATTCTACTGTACAAGTTCCTGTTGCAATGAAAATATCACTGAAGATACAGAGAATATGAAAATGCAATGCACAGCAAGAACCAACCAAAACGATAGTACGAGATAAACTAGAAAACTGTATCTGCCGAGTAAAAAGATGCAAGTTTGCGCACAATGCGAAAGGAATAGATATCCACACTTTTCTTGAAGACAATGAGGTTGACCAAAATGCACCAAAACTGAAGAACAGTAACACAGAGTTAGCACCTTTAAATGCATCCCACTACAACAACACTATACAAAATGCTTTGTTTTGCCTTACAGGGTTGCAAACAGAGAGCCAGTTGTCCTTTCTCTACAAACAAGTCACCGATAGTTCCATATAACCAAGACGTATACACAGCATTATCCTTAAACTACTCACATCATCCAGTCAGAGAATAACCGAACTTGAGGGAAGAGAGAGAAAAACAAAATCTAAAAACAGGAGCAGAACAGGTTAAGAAGAATCTTAGAATTCAAAACGTAAGAAATGTAAAAAAATCGCAGGGGAGTAAGAACAACGTCAAGTATCAAACGTCAAAGTTGGAAACCAAACCTGGAAATGGAGACCACCCTATTCCAACATCGAAGTTGACGAAATTTTGAAAATGAGCCGCGTAAAAAACGGGATACCCAGAAAATACAGACGATAAA
The DNA here is from genome assembly GCA_027563845.1 of Erythroxylum subrotundum. Lineage (NCBI taxonomy): Eukaryota > Viridiplantae > Streptophyta > Magnoliopsida > Malpighiales > Erythroxylaceae > Erythroxylum > Erythroxylum subrotundum. Next base: position 26,118,124 of record JAOQMQ010000006.1, on the reverse strand, counting down.
AAACAAAAACAAGGGAGACCCTTGAGCCTAAATTCGATCGATGCCTTGGTGAACGAGCTCTGGAAATAGTTTAAGCACGTAAAAACAACAGTCACAGAAGATAACACTGATACAGATAGGAGAGGTACAGAGATAGAGAGAAGGTAAGTGGCAATGCAGTAAATGCCATTAAGATAAGGGGTCTACAATAATCTATAAACCATGGCTGGAGAGGGACAACGTGTACAGAAGTCATAGCAATATTTTTCGGAGAATTCTTGTTCCTTGTGGCAGAGTGTTGCAGCGTTATCGGAAAGAGAGCCTAGACCGAGGTCGCTTTGGTAAATTCACGTTGTACGTGGTTTCAGTTAGTTTGAGTAGTTTTTTGACAGCAGACTGGCAAGCTTGGTCTTGTTCGAGAGTTCGGTCACTCAGTTCAGTTCTTGGCGCGTAAGCACACGCCTTATCGGGGCATAGCTCAATTAGATGATTGTACGGACATTACAGTTCAAGCGATGTGAAATAAATAAAGGCGCGTGGGAATGAATGCATAAGTTATAAGTAGAAGGGAAGTCAAGGAAAAAGAGCAGAATCCGGGGAGAGGGACACACTTTGGGTAAACATCTTTTGAATGATTCGTCAAAGCTTTTAAATGCCGATTCTGTTCTTTTACTCTTTGCACTGCGCGACTTCACCCTTTCTCTCTGCTGAGCCTGCGACCCCAATCTTTGCTGCTTCTTCTTCATCACATGCGATAAATAAATATAACTAGGGATGGTGACTAGAGCCAAGGCTGTCTCTTCTTTTCCTTTCGTGGCAGGTGATGATTTCGCACACAGAATGATACCAACAACGACCTGTCCTTACATATCAACCCATGCTGCTTGGTCCAAAATTTAAAAAAAAAGTATACGTTGTACTCTAAAATTTAAAAAAAAAAATGACATATACCCTAATTAGAAAGGTGTTTGAAGTGTACCAATCATAGACCAATCCTTTGATGCTAAGATTAGATTGCTATATAGTATAGGCGTTGAATAGTGGTATTTAACTATGTATTAACGATACTTGAAGTGAGCGAAGTGCTGAAAAACACATTAATATAAATAATTAATTAGATTTTAATAAATGAACTTTTAAAACTAAATTTGAGGAGGGTGGTATCGAGATGAGAATGAGATGCTTTTGGGAAGCATAAGCTAACAATTGAATGGGGTAGCGTTAGCGTAGGCAGGGAACGTCGAGCTCCATCCACCCTAATAGGGGATGTAGGCTTGACCCTGTAGGGAAAGTAAATTGCCTTGCCTATTTATTGGGCTGTTATGTAGCCTGTGGCACGCCGTTCGCCTAATAAAGCCCTGACATATGTATATCACAAGCTGCTTTTCCTGTGATCGATCACGTTACCACCTCCTTTTTATAGTTTACTTTTTCAGTTATTATTATTTTACTATTTTAGTTCATGTATGTTCTGTTGATATTAAATTTCAAGAGAACACACGTCCATATTGTATAACATCATTTTGATTCAACTTCTCATGTTTTCTATAAATTTAAGAACTCGAGGTTAAAATAATATCCTTTAAAGAGATTAAACTAAAATAATGTCATTTTTGTACATCGTAAATTAAATCATGTGACTTGCAGCTAAGCAGGATTCGAATCCAACTTGATCTGACCTATTGTCATCTCTACCTAATACTCTCCACTGTTGAATTGTTGAATAAGTTCTACTGATTAATTGAAAACATGATTTTTTTCTTTTTGAATACAAGAAAACTTAAACATCAACCCACTAGCGCAAGGTTCTGTTGTATAGTGCGCCTTACCTGTCCCTCTGATAGAGATCCCAAGTAGGCAGCGGACGCTTCTGAAGAAAATGAATACCTGAGTGAGCCATGATGGCTAGGGCGGCCAGGTTATCGGCGGTCTGATTCTTTTCATGGTGCACGTGCTGGATGTTGACCTCCTACTCGTGGTTGAGCAGACGGTGGATACCTACTAACAAGAAATGATATAGATTAATCATGGTAATGAGAGTAGAGAGAATGTTAATGAATTCTAAAGAATCCACTTCTAAGATTGTTGAGATATAAAAAGTGGGAGTTGTCTCATATTAGAGAAAGAGAGGAAAGTAAGCTAACATATTAGTCCATGTGAGGAGGGGGTGTGTTGAGATATAAAGAGTGAGAGTTGTCCCATATTGGAGAAAGAGAGGAAAGTAAGCTAACATATAAGTCTAGTAGGCTACTCCACCTATCACCAATTGGTTTTAGGATGAAACCTCACATGGACTTATATGTGGTCTAACTTTCCTTCTTATGTGAGCCCGTAGGCCCATTGTAAATTCTAATATGGTATCAGAGCAGGTGGCTCTTATATTAGTGATTAACACCTCCGAATGATAGATTATGTCACGTATTAGACCTACACGTGAGGGAGTGTGTTGAGATATAAAGAGCGGGAGTTATCTCATATTGGAGAAAGAGAAGAAAGTAAGCTAACATATAAGTCTAGTGGGCTACTCCACCTATCACCAATTGGTTTTAGGATGGAACCTCACATAGACTTATATGTGGTCTAACTTTCCTTCTCGTGTGGGCCCGTAGGCTCATTGTAAATTCTAACAAAGATGAGCCTGCGATAACCCAACGACTAAGTCAGGTTAAGGCCCGAGTGGACTCCCCAAAATTCGGACGATCCATTTCCAATGCGG
>JAOQMQ010000006.1:26098892-26111740 GCA_027563845.1 Erythroxylum subrotundum | reverse complement strand
TTACCCATTTGATGCCTTGAAGTACATGTACCCACGTTGAAGCAATCCCTCGCCATACCATGGAGCTTCCAGGAACTATAACGGACGGAGGTAAATTGAATCGATCAAACTTATATTTGGCACTAAGTACACATACCCATAGTGCATCAGGCTTATGGATGAGAGACCAACCAAGTTTCATCAGGAGTGCATCATTAGTGGTCCGGATTTTCCTTAACTGAATGAACCATTGATTGCAGGAAAGTTAGACTTTTAATAGGTAGATCTCATATATTTTTTTTAATTTTCAATGAATTTTTGTTCTTTTCAAGCCTCTCACATAATCTACCTAATAAAATTTATATTTCAAAATTTATATTCTTTATTTATCATTTTATATTTTAATTAAAATTTTTATTTTATTTTTTAAAATACTAAATTTATTTAATCTCACTAATAAATTTTATTTGTCAAATTTTAGATTCTCTATTTATCTCCTTATATTTTAATTAAATTTTTTAAAATTATTATTGTAAGAAACTATTTATTATTTTTATCATAAATTTGTTTAATAAATTAAATTATTAATTAGTATATATAAGTAATTTTGTTTAAAATAATTTTAAAATGTGTTTAAAATAATATTTAAATTGTAAAGTAGTATATGTAAAGGACATTAAAAACGAAGTTACAATAAAGCTATATTCCTTTCTATTGACTTTATTTTTAATAAATGATAATTTAGAAATACAATTATTATTATTATTGTTATTATTATTATTATTGTTATTATTATTTTAAAATTATGTTAGATTCAATCTTAATTTAAACTATTAGATTTATTATATGTTATTAGGCAATATTAGTGCATTTTATTTCATTAGCGTATTTTATTTTATACTATATTTTTATAATTTTTACTTCTTATTTATTATATATAGATTTTATAGTAGTTTAATACCGATTAAACATTTAAACTCTAAACCTTTTCTTTAACCAATTCGATGATCGATCCAGTTTTTAAAATATTTGAAAAAAAGCGAGAGGTAGAAAAAGGCCCCCATAAAAAGGAAAAATTAATCAATTAAGAAAAAAACTAGTCAATTAAAACATCCACTGTAATATTAATTAGATAAAATTGAAATTATAGATTATATTACAGAAAAATATCTTGTAACTTGTCCAATATTGACATAAAAATTACGTTTATGACCCTAACTTGATAATTATCTTATTTGTAAGAATTATTTTTTTATCTCAAAATTTGTAGGATTTATCGCTTAATTTACAGTTACTCAAGTTTTGTTAATTATGTTTAAAATTTTATAAAGAATACAATTTATTTATAAGTACATAGTTATTCATTTAAAATAATTATAAATCGCTTGATTTCAAATTACAGTATAAAAAGAGAAAGATGGACAGATTAGGGAAATTATTAACAGTCTTATGGAACTTCCAATGCAAATGCAAATTCTCATGGGATATATTTAGTTGAAATAAAATGATTTTACATGGGGAAGACTGAAGATGTAGGTTGTTATATAACAAAAGATGAGCCTTCGGTCCAAACGGCTTGACCTATTCTAATATATTAGCAGTTCAACTTGGCAGATGGGGTTGGTATGTTTTCTTCCAACCCCTAAGCATCTAGAACAAAGAAAAACAGGAAATTGGTGGCAATGATGGTGAACGTTTGACCTTTGTAAATCAAACCATAACCGCGTCCCGACCTGTAATCGAATAAAGTGAAAGCTGTAATCATGTCTGCAAAGGAAAACCTGTGGAAGGTTTTAGTGTGAAAAGATGTGGAGATTGGAGTCTACACTTACCTGGATTGAAATTACACCAACCCCATGAATGGTAATGATTGTGCATGCACATGCTTATTAACCCTAGCTGCCTTCATATGAAGCCTTGTCGAAGACTTCTGTTTCTTCCTTCTTTTTTTTTTTTTTAACTTAAATATGGTTATTATACCAACTTACATACGCATGGTGTACAAAAGCATCATGATCCATCACTACCACAAATGCCTTTTGAATTATACATTTGTCAATGTAGCTTATATATTCTGATTAATTTTCAGTAACTCGACTTTAAACTTACTTAGATTGGCTACTTGCTTTTACCTTCAAAGAATTAGCTTATTGGAGATAATCACAAAATGAACTTGTATCCCTGAGAATGTATCACTGTACTTACCATGCAAGGGCATTGTTATGCAATTTGCATATTATAGGCAAATATGAGTGTGATGAAAGATGCCATTTGCCCTTCTATTTTAATCTTTCAATTATTAATCCTTCAATTTCAATAACCATTTAATATTACTACTTTTATTAATGAATATGACAAAATTTTACAAAATAACAGCATCACGCAGTAAAAATCCTGCTGAAACACGGAGTCTAAAAAAACTTAGTAGTACGTAATCTTATCTTTAACTAGTAGAGAGACGTGACAAAATTTTACAAAATATTAATTTGAAAATTACATTAAAATTTTATTAGTAAATGTTAATAAAAAATTAAAGTAAAGTTATTAACACAATTGAATGAAAAAGATCTAATTATTGAAAATTTAAAATTAAAATTAAAATACTAAAAGTATGTCTATATCCTTCCTTTGGTATCATCTATTTTAGCAATACAGAAACAGATAAGGACAGACACTAAACCAGGCCCCAAAATGATGGAACTACGTATCATAAAGTTGGAAGGTGATGTGTCAAACAGATTTAGAAACCATGCTCTAATTAAATTGGGGTTTTTCCTTCCCACCCAACAATACGAGTGGTGTACGTTTGCGTATACTTAATACGTACTTCCATTATCATTTTTTTTTCTTATTGCTGGATGTTGGGGCACACATCATTGCACTGTCTCAACATGATAATTTGTATGAAAATCAATTATATCATTTATATAATTTTTTAAAAAAGTTTTATTTTAAAGATTAAACTTCCTTTTTTAGTACATTTGGTGCTTATAAATTTTACGGTGTACTTGATTCACCTAAAGAATGGTAATAAGAATTATAATAAATATAGTGAATAATGGAAATAGATATAACTTCTATTTCACACTATATCACGAGGTACGGAGTATTGTCCTAAAAGAGGATATAAAAATATTGTTCGTCCAATTATAGTATATTACTGATCATATTTTTTTTATTCTTTTCTTTCCATATTAACAACCCAAGCATCTCCTTAGGCTATGTTTTGTTGGACGTAAGGTTTTTAATGGAATGAAATAAAATGTAAATATATGTAATATTAGAAAATTATTGCTTGGAAAAAAAAGAATGGCTCATAATCTAATATATTGAAAAGTTATTTATCATTTTACATTTCACCCTAAACCTCTCAAATTGAATGTTTCTTATTTTCACTATTTAAGATAGAAAGAGATGGAAGAGGAAGGAAACTTTTCCCCTAAACGATAGAATAATATTGCATTTAATTCTATTCTATTAATAAACCATAATCAAACATATTCTTACCATGATTTTTCTTTATTTGTGCTGAACTTCTCATCCGCTTTTGGCGGGATAACAACACGACTTTGAACTTTGAAGCATCAGTCGGTGAGTGAGTACACGATGTATTTCAAAAAGAGGAAACTAAACTCCCAAGCATTTAAATATTAGGATCAAAAACAACAAAGTATCGCATTATTAACAATAAAATTGACCTTAAGTTATAATTATACTACAGAATTTAGAAAGCCATGCGGTCAGACATTAAAGTAATATACTTAGTTACTAATCAAGCTAATTAATATTATTATGGATTCTTTAAGAAGTAGTAATAGATACCTCACTACAATTAATGGGAAGAAATCACCCTAATAATAAATGAGTTATGATCTTTGAAGTATCGTCTGGAAGGAAGAGGTGCAACGTGGCAATGACCCACCAAAGCCACGTGTTGCGTGGACGATAGACGTTGCCAAGTCGCTTTCAAATATTTGTGCCGAGTAATTTAAAATAATATAAACCAACGAACGTGCCTGGGCCAATTTTGATTTGCTGATCTGAGGTCCTAGCTGCCTTGTCAAAGACACTCAGATTGCTCTCCAACTCGACCTCTTCTTTTTTCTTCTATAATAATTTAAAAAGTGAATCAAACGGCTGAAGTTTCGTTTGAAACCCATAATCAACGGTCGACAGGACAAGAGAATCCTGTAAAGCGGGAGTAAATATTCCCGTCGCTTTCACTTGGGAGAGACGCCTCCACCAGTCCAGCCAATCAGAGGTCGATGTGGCCCAACCTTGTGGGCCCATGTCGTTGACAATTAGGGAATGACATGCCACGTCAGATTTGGTGGATGTTTATATTTTGTTCCGTGAAATTTCCGGCGAGCTTTGCGGTGAGGAAATTATTCTTCTTCTTTTAGTTTGCGAGAAAAAATACAAAACAAAAGATGAAGTGGGCCACTATTTGCCTCAACGAAGTTTGATTTATGGGGCAAAAGCATGTGATGTCTCATGAGAGGTTTTAGGTCCGACTTTTAATATTTTATATTTCAAAAATATAAATGAATATGTCATTGCGCATAATGTTAAGAAATATATAATGTACATTAAAAAAAATAAAGATGTGTTGTTTTTTATTAGTTATTAGTTATTTTCTTTTTTGTGTTTAATTTTTTTAGTACCCTTTTTTAATATGTTTGCATATCTATTTATAGTTTTATAGTATCGTCGTGCTGTATTGTATGTGAGTTTATCGAAAATAGTCTCTTTATTATATAAGAGTAAGATTGCGTATTATCAGACTTCTTTAAATTTAGTGTCTTAATAATATTTCAATTAAGTGTTGATGACTAAAATAAAAGATTAAGGATTAAATATTTCATAGTGGGAAAAAAAGGTGATGAGAAATGTTGGATGTTGTCACTTAAAAGAGAAAAATAAGATCTCAATTTCCAATTTGATCTGAAAATATTTTAAGTTAGATGATACGATATAATGCTTTTACATTTGCTTGGCAACTACGTTGAGCAAAAGCCATGGCCCATAAAATCTAAGAACTGATTCTACGGATAAAACAGAAGTAACTTTACAAGGCAGCTAGCGGTTTCTATTCTATACCGTCTAGCCCTTCGCCCTTCAGTTTTCTTTAATATGATACTCCGTCAAATTACGCATAACTCGTAATATAAATTACTCTATCCCTGCACTGTTTACGCCGCTAAAATGATATGTTAGTTATTAGTTAATATCAGGGTCGTTCCTAATATTTTATAAGCTCTGGATAAAGTAAAAAAAAAAATTTATTTTTGCCTATTTATGTAAAATATGAGACCTTTTTATTGTTCTTTACGAGAACAAGAGTAGGCTATATTTTATTTTATTTTTTTATGAGGATAAAAATAGGTCATTTTATTATTTATAAGGACGGGGCTTAGGCGGGTGCCCGCCCTGCCCTTGGCCCTAGTAAATACTTAACAAATGCAAGACAGTTCTCATTATTTTAAATAAAAATTTCCATTGTGCCCCAACAAAAGACATGTTTTTCTAAGAAAAATTACAATGAATCCATATTCATCGTAAGAAGTATGGAGTTATTTGCAATATTTTAAAACTTAATCAGAAGTTAAATCGATAAGAAAATAAGTTTAAAGTTTAATCCATATTAAACTGTCATAAAATAGGTTAAATAATATAAAAAATTTAAAATTTAAAATATGATTAAAAGAAAATTGTCATTTCAATCAAACAATTTGAAGTTTAATTTTAAAAAATTATTACATAAAAATCAAATGATTTATTTTAATTTATAAGAACTTATTAATTTACAAAAATTAACCGATTAATTAATAAATTGATGTTTTAATAACAAAAATTATTTAAACAAATTAAACTGAAAAATTAAAAATCAATTCAAAAAATTGAATAGTTTAAAATTTTTACAATTAAACTGGCTGAATTGATTAATCATTGATTATTTTTTAATAAGCATGTAAATAAATGATATCTGAATAAAAAGTTTGTCGTTAACTAGGTTTGTTTAAGTATCGACATTTAAACGTATCTCAAATAAGTCATACAATTTACCAAAATTAAAAACAAAAAAAAGAACCATATATATATGGTTAATTCGTTATATGCCAAAGTCAGTCAATGTCGGTGTTTTGTCATTGGTTGCCCGCAATCTTTTCTTGGTTGATTTAGGCTTCATGACAAGTTCTACACTTTTCGTTCTAGCATTAAACCAGTGATTAATGATATGCATAATGAGACTTTTAAGGCATTGACATGGTCTAAAGCAAAATTTCATGTTATAGCAAATGTCTTAGGCTGAGGAGTCTAGATTTTTTGTCCAGTATTACTCTATTTTATTCTGTTTATTTGAATCTTAATTATTCTATATAAATAGACACAAAGTCCATATAAATAAGTGACTAAGATTTAATGAATAAGATATGAGATAATAATATTGGACACAAGATTCTTGATTCAGGCTGAGAGACTATTTCCTTCTGTTCTCCCAAAGTGAGGGGAACCTATAAACCATAAATGCCAGGGATTGGTGGATGTGACCTCTCTTGCTACATTTATAATAAAGTCAGTCAGTCCACAAACAATGAAAAGGAGTAGCAGAACGTTGAACTTCTTTGCCTTTGATTTTAGTTCAGCTTTTTTTGACTGAATCTGAAGTTCTAATTTGTAGTGCCAGTCTACCACCTCCAATTAGGCCATACATAACGGCCAAAACTAACTGTACAGAGAGGGAATCCCGTAAAACCAGAAATCACGAAGCTCCACCAAGTTAGACCCCACATGTTTAGTTTAATCACGCCCATTTAACCCGGCTTTATGATCTTTATATATACCCCCCCACCTCTTTCCCCTTCTTAGTCCTCCTCACTCACCTTCCACTTTCCATTTTAAAGAAGAGGACTTAATGGCAACCACTTCATTGTGTCTTCTCTTCCTCTTCTGTTTCTTCCTAGTCCCTGCCCTCATTGAATCATCATCCCCTGTTCATCAGGACCCAGAACTGGTCGTACAAGAAGTGCAGAGGTAAGTGACTAAAGTGGCATAATGGAACTATAGTTAGTGTCGTACATTAGAGCATAAATGTGAGTTTTATGTGTGTTTTTCTTGGACAGGGCTGTCAATGCCTCGAGGAGGAAACTAGGGTATCTCTCTTGTGGAACAGGCAACCCCATTGACGACTGCTGGAGGTGCGACCCAAACTGGCAGAACAACCGCCAGAGACTCGCAGATTGTGCAATAGGTTTCGGCAAGAGCGCCATTGGTGGTCGTGACGGCAGGATTTACGTGGTCACAGACTCCGGTGACGAAGATCCTGTGACCCCTAAGCCGGGGACTCTCCGACATGCCGTTATACAGGACGAGCCATTATGGATCATCTTTGCTCGTGACATGACGATTCAGCTAAAGGAGGAGCTGATCATGAACTCGTTCAAGACAATTGACGGTAGAGGTGCTAGTGTCCACATTTCAGGTGGTCCATGCATTACTATACAATATGTGACCAACATTATTATTCATGGACTGCATATACATGACTGCAAACAAGGAGGCAACACTTATGTGAGGGACTCCCCACGGCACTATGGGTGGAGGACTATATCGGACGGTGATGGCGTGTCCATCTTTGGTGGGAGTCACGTGTGGGTGGACCATTGCTCCCTCTCGAATTGCAATGATGGGCTGATCGATGCCATCCATGGGTCCACCGCCATCACGATTTCAAACAATTTCATGACACAACATGATAAAGTAATGTTGTTGGGTCACAGTGATTCCTATACTCAAGACAAGAACATGCAAGTCACTATAGCCTTCAATCACTTTGGTGAAGGTCTCGTTCAAAGAATGCCGAGGTAACTTCAAAACACTTTACCCGTACCCAAGGGCACCATGACCTTTTAAGAATGATTATTTATTATTCAAATAACCAACCAACCTATTTCTTTACACTTTCTTTCAGATGTAGACTTGGGTATTTCCATGTAGTCAACAATGACTACACTCATTGGGAAATGTATGCCATTGGTGGTAGTGCCGCACCAACCATCAATAGCCAGGGCAACAGATTTGTTGCACCTGACGACCGATTCAGCAAAGAGGTTAGTTAGGATCCAACTGAATTAACTAACTCCTTTCCACAAGATCTGTGTTTCTGTGTATCACAATATCCTTCCTAATAATGCATGCAGGTGACCAAGTATGAAGATGCACCAGAAAGTGAGTGGAGGCGCTGGAATTGGAGGTCTGAAGGAGACCTAATGGTGAATGGAGCATTTTTCACAGCTTCAGGTGCAGGAGCCTCTTCAAGCTATGCTAAAGCTTCAAGCTTGAGTGCTAGACCGTCTTCACTTGTGGGTTCCATGACGATTGGAGCTGGTGTACTCTCCTGCAAGAAAGGGTCTCGGTGTTGAAGATTGTAACCTTTGACCGTTCAACCATTTTGTAAAAAAAAAAAAAAAAGGAAATTGAACAAAAGTGATGAAAGTAGAAAAATGTCTACGTCTAGGGTACTAGTTTTCTTCTGGCTTTATCCTCGCTCCTGATTTTTATTCTTTTTCTAAAAAATTGTCGTCTACTTTTTTATCTTCTTGTTTGCTTGGTTGTATTTAACTTTGATGGTCACAACCTCGGCCTGTTACTCTTAGAACCATTTGGAGATTCCTTTGCCGAATCTTGATGGGCTTAGAGAGAGCAAGTGCAGAAGTGTTGATTAATATAGTATATGATTTCTTACTTACATTGTAGGCCTCTCTTTGTCCCTTTTCAGTTTTCTCCATCTTTCTCTACGTGTCTTATGCATGTTACAACGAAAGGACAAAAGGGTAGAGGGAGAAACAGCAAGGGAAGTCGACAGACAAGAATGAATAGTTTTACCTATTTAAGTGGTGGAGTTATTGCATTTGACTATGAAAGTTCAACCACCAAGTATAATTAGTAAGAGGAAAATGAACGGAGCATTAGAGAAATCAACATCATGTCCTTTATTATATCTTTAAACAGAAGAATTAAAATTTCACGCAAGACATTTCCCTCTCTTAGAAAAGCTTTAACTTAGGAGGACATGGACATCTGATTTGATTAGGCAAAGGCGGGAGAGGAGAGGAGAGGAGAGGAGAGGAGAGGAGCGGATCCCGAGCACATGCTTGGAAATTCTTGTTATCTTTGTCAAAGCTGCACTTGCATTCAACATAAAGTCTCCTCCAGTCCTCCTTTATTTATTACACTCCAAACCCAAGCATCTCGCACATGCAAAGGCACTATTATGAAGATATCTCCTCACGTGCCTTTCTCTGCAGCCGATGCTAAGAATGCTATGCAGGAACTACACTACAAACCTTTGGTCGCTATTGACGCAGCATTAGCGTCACTGTTTTGTCCGGTTTCTTTTCTTACTAAGAATAATGGCGGGTGGAACAACATATTTTTGCCTGACCCTTTAAAACTTTATATATTTTCGGTCCCGATTGATTTATAAATAATGTAATCAATATTAATTATAAAGATGGACTATATAACTTTCAAAGTTATTATCGTCAACATTTATATGAAATCCGTCAAAAACGTGAAATTCGAAGGTTGTTTTTATAGACTTATATGCAATATGACATAAAAATATTAAAAAATATAAATAAATAAATAAAATAAAAATGTAATAAATACAAGTAAATATAAAAAATATATAATACGAATAAAATTGGATTGAAATATATACTGAACTATTATGTACTGCTTATAATTTATTTATATGTACTTGAAAAGTACTTTTGCTGTGTTCCTGTTACGAAAAAACAAAATCCTGCGGTTGTGCATATTAAAATCTTCTACTGTCGGCAATACACTACTGCCACGTGAAAGCCAACAGATGGGCTCAGTCTGAGAGTCATCCGGATCATCTTGAAGTTCAATCTGGTCCATCGAGCTTTCTTGCCACTGATGTATTTGTGTGATCCAAAAGTGCTCGCAAGTCACGTCTCTGAGCTGAGTCTCGATAAAAGGGTCTTGATTCGTATAATGAGGTTCATTTTCACACCCAATAGGGTCCCCTTAAACTGTTGAAGACGCTACGGACAGTTGGGTTTCACGACAGTTGCTCGTGTATATGTACTCACTTTTTGTGTGATTGTTGAAGTTAGTTAATGCAACTCTTTTCTGGCGCACATAACAACACGCCCCTCTCTATGCGTCTATCTTTGGCATGTGATGGTGTGCAGCTTGGAGTAGATTTTTGACAGTGAAGACGACAGAAACAGGGCATGGCATGTGACTTTTATCAAAATGTGTTTCGACAAGTCGTATGTGAAAATCATGTTTTTTAAGAAAAAAGATGGATATAAACGGAGAATATGGCTTAGTGTTATCCGTAGTTATGGAAGTGTCTAAAGCATGTGGCAGACATTTAGAGAAACTAAAGCTGACCAAAATGGATTTAGTCATGAAAGTTATCGACCCACCGAAGACGAAGTTAGCCTTCCACTTCAATACAAACTCGATCATGGATAATGCTAATACAAAATCGGACACATGCATGTTACTGGGACTCTCGTTTACTGTTATCAGATGTCTTATTGTGCTTAACATCTGTAATCACGAGTCAAGTAGACTCTTGTACTCCCTAACAAAAAGATTCACCTTAGGTTGAATTACTTCGATTAGGGATCGTGTTTCTAATGGTATCTGCATTGCACTGTGTTAAGATATAGGTAATTATACCTTATTATTTAATTTTGGACATTATTTGATAATTAAACTTAGTTGTGTTTATGTTAGATTTTTTTAAGACAAGTTTGAAAATTTTAAACTCCTAATTATGATGGTATTTAATATGTATATTCTACTAAGGAATAATGGTTATCTTCTGAAATTTTAACCTGATTATGACAGCCAGATATCCAAGGATTATTGACAATATTTTGTAGCTAATGGTTTTAAGATTATTTGGTGAGCTGCAGATTTTTGTGTAAAGGATTGCGTATCTGTTGCTACCTTTTTTGGCTGGTTATGTAACCTAGGATGAACAGGTGTGGGCTGCATTTTTCTTTGGTTAGTGTCTTTGATTGTGGTGTAGTGCAGCTTTGATTTTCTTACTGGATTTTTACGTGTTTTTTGGCTAGTTGAATCATTGTTATATTATTCTTAGTCACTAATTGTCGTGCTTGAGATTCTTAACCCCATACTTTATGCTCTTAAGTTTAAAACACAATTGAAACAACATATAGAGTGAAGGAAGATAATGCTTGTCTGATGTCGCCGCCATCTATGATAGCTTGAACGCCTACGGACTTTAGACGGTGGCTATGTTACTTAATCAATAAATGCTCAGATAAATCTCACTGTGGAAGTGGTGTCCGAAAATTCCAGCAGCTGACTACTAAAGTACTCTAGGTGAATAACTTTCAGATCTGTATTTGAAGGAGTTGAATCTATTACGAAAGTTGTTCCTTTTTATCTAAAGTATATTCGTTTATGTATTTGTTTTTTTCACTTAAGTTATTTGATTGTTGTCTTTATCGTTAAAAGTTGTTAAAAAAATTCTCTATTGAGGTTAGTACGAGGAGGTCGTACTATTTGGTGTGAAATACTTTCACAGGTTATTAATACGAGAGATAGTGTCAAGATTTGAGAGGTGTCAACTTAGTAAAGCTTTGTATAAAATCTATTGTCGTTAGTGAAACTATTAAGCAGGGTGAGAGTCCCACAAAGGTAGACAAGATATGTTAAACTGCGTTACCAAATTTTGATGTTCATTTTTTATCTGTGTTTGTGCGTTTAATTTTTTTGTTTTTGATTGTGCTAAAAAAACAGTGGCCAAATCAAAAATTTTGCGAAACTACATCTTTCAGATTTTCAGTTGGTATTAGAGCGAGTCACCAAATCAGAACTTGGTACGTCAAGTTGGTGTAGATCCGTGTTTTACAATTATGGCTATAAGAGAAGGGGTATTAATCATCAGGCCACCGTTGTTAAATAATTCAAATTATACTCTATCAAAATCATAGATGAGAGTATTCATTCAGGCACAAGGAACAAAAACATTGAACTCGGTTTTAAATAGCTGAACACATCCAATGATGACTAATGAAAAGGGAGAAGTAGTGCTTAAAGATGCATTTGAGTAGACAAGGGCTGAAGAAGAGAGAACGCTTGTAACATCCCATTACTCATGGGAAGGTTAAATTAGTAAATGTGAGTGATTAATGAGAGTTAGAGATGCACTTTCATGTTCTTGCTTCCTTATGCTCATGCATATTATGCCTTACACATGTCTGCACATGAAAATAATTGTACATGCATTCATGAATAATTCCGAGTATAATTGGATTGATTTGTGAATTTTTTAGAACTCTGAATGTTTTTACATTGAAAATATTAGTGATTAGTGGAAATATCGTATTTGTGAATGTTGGTGAATTTAGGAGTTACCTATGGAGTATTGTGAAAGAAAAATAAAATAATATAATAGGAAACTGTTGGATCGAGTATGACCCGAATATTCAAAATACGTTGCGGAAAAAACCATACAACAACGTGAAGTATAATCGAAAATACTCAGAATGTACGAACATACCTTTATGCCGTGGATTGGTTGTTTCTTTTCGGATTCCAAGACACTGCTATACGCGAATGCCCTCTACCTATATCCACACGAGTATGCACGATCCGGGCTGCAGCTGTGGTGTGCTAGCACGTTCTGAAACTCTTTCCGAACGCCGCACGATTTTCCTCTCGGATGGTGGCTAGGGTTTCGTGTCAAAATAGTGTCTTCTTTCTAATGAGACCTATGCTTCTCTATTTATAGAGAAAACCTAATCCCATTGAAGCCCAATAAGTTTCGGCCCATTATATCTCATATAATAAAA
>JAOQMQ010000006.1:26042792-26057041 GCA_027563845.1 Erythroxylum subrotundum | reverse complement strand
GATTTCTGCTTTCGTCTTCGTTTCCGCATTTTGTTATCCGATTCGATTCGGAATTCGAGTTCCTTCGTTTGTTTTCCAATTTGTGTTCGTTTTCGAAAGCCTTCAAATTTTCTACTTTCGGTGCTTTCGTTTGCTTTCGTTTTCGCTTTGGCCCACTTCCGGGTTCGATTTTCGCTTTTCGTCTTCCGTTTTCCGTACATTTTTCGGTTGGGGTCCGGTTCCGAGATCGGGTCCCAACATTTCACAAGGTTGAGATAAACATTCCTTTACTCGTTGCAATAAAATAAGTACTTCGTTATGCAAAATTTCTCAAAGAATTATGCATTAATAAAGGAAACTAGCCCCTAAATGCAAAGACTCAGGTACATTCACTACCCTATGTATGACAATGTTGGAATTAAAAAGCTATGCATGATTTGGGTGCTTTAATTAATGTCATGACATTGTCTATTTATAAATCTTTAAATGTTAATCCATTGAAAAAGATAGATTTAGTTACTCAACTTACTAATAAATTTTTTGTATATCCTATGAAAGTCTTAAAGGATGTTTTAATGTAAGTTAATGAATTGATTTTTCCTACTAACTTTTATGTACTTGACATGAAAGAAGATAATTCTCCTAACTCTGCATTTGTTTTACTACAGAGGTTGTTCCTCAAGACATGTAGAATGAAGATTGATCTGCATATTGGTGCACTTACCATAAAATTCAATGGAGAAATCTTCTAATTTAATATTTATGATGCCATAAGATACCTTAGTGATGTGTCATATGTCTCTATTATAGATATTATTGATCGTGTAGTGTAGGAATTATTTGTGTTGGATGATAGGAACAATCTAAAGGTCACACTTGGCAATAACCTCACACTAAAAAAATTACAGAATTTGAAGAACCTGTCTTGTAATGCCTAAATTATGCAATTTGAAGAACCATAATGTGTAGTTAAAAACATTAAAGAAAGACACTGATTTAGAGGCAACCCAATATGGAACCAGGTTGAAATCTTAAAAAGCCACCTAGATTATATGTTTCTTAGTTAACCAATTTGAACATTAGCCTTCTTTTTCTTACAAATGAATCATAATATAAACCACATTTACCTTTTTTTTTATTGATATTCCTTAATCTTGGACCCTTCGTTGAAGGACTATACGAGCCTATTTGTATGAGATTTAAAATATCATTAAGAAAATTGTGTTGAAGTGATTTAAGTTGCATATTCTTGGTTCCATCTCGATGTGTGTGTGTGTGTAAGTTAAAAAATAAAAATTAAGAAAATGAAATAAAGAGGAAGGGATGAGAAAAATCTTGTATGATCATAGTTAAGCGGCTTGAATCAAGAGAATTATGGAACTTTTTTAGTTGAAACTTATGTGAATGAGTTTGTATATTTCCTTTAAATTGGTAAACCTTAAAGAGTCCCTTTTTTTTTTTTTTTTTGGGTCAAACCTTGTTTAAGCCTTATTGTAACAATTTCAAAGATCCTTGAATTTTTGTATTTATTTCAATATACAGTAGCAGCGATGTGATGTATAAGCAAATATGTGCTAAGAGTTTTACTACATTAACATGAGAGATTATTAATACTCTAAAAATTTTGAATTTATAACGTAAAACAAATGAGACAGTATTGATTCATGTTGCATTTGGTTTCAAAAAGATTGTTAGGATGATTGCTTGCTTGTGTAGTTTGTGAGAACTTATATTACGAATTGCTTATTCCTATTGTGTTTTGGTTTAAATTAATGAGACGTGGTGACTAAGGTTTTGAAGGTATGAGTCAAGAAGTGATAAAGAAGAATATGCAGGGAGGTTGATGAATTTGAACTAATGTATGCTTGATGACAAGTATTCTCTAAGTGAGGAGGAATTTGATAGCATACATAATATACATATATTTTATATTATTTCTCTATGTTTTGATTGATAAAATACTTGTAATTATGTATTATCATTATATAATTTATGTTTTGCGTAGTGGATTAAAGATTTGGATTAAAATGTGCTTGAAAGTGGATAACTTGCAAAGAAGAAACAAAGAGGTAGAGTTTAAAAAGGAATGAAAGTTTGTGAAAAAAATTATAAAAGTGGTCTATGCCCACGCCCTAGTTTAGTTTCAGAGAATAAGATGTGCCCGTACCTTATTCAATATGACATCTCAACAAATAAACATAATTGAAAGGATAATACCATTCTACAATTAGTTGGTCTAGTTAGTTTTTCCTTTGTTTTGCTCTATTTAGGATCTTGATTAGGTATAATTTGTATTTGAAAGGATAATTTGTAATGGATGTGGGATATTTTATATTTATGTTTGTTCTTCTTTTTATCCCTTATTTTTAGGAAGATTGGATGGTATTTTGGCATTATATAAAGGATAGAGGTGCAAGAGCAACCGTTTTATCTCCTCTAGTCTTAGTTTATTTTTATTTTCTACGTTCTTTATTTTTTAAAATTGTATTTAAAAATTATGCGTAATTCTCTTTTTCTATCCTAAGATTAATTGAAGTTTGATTCTTCAACAGTTACGAGATCTAATTGTTTTTCTTTATTCTTTCGTTCTTTAGTATTTACATATTTTATGAATATTAATATTATTGCTTTGTTTGTTTGACACAAAAAGGTCTGTCATTCAATTATCAAAATAATATATTGTTAATTGGAATGATTAAATTCATAATTATTTGATTGTTATAATGCTTACCAGTGAACTAACAAAATGTAATAAATGATATTTGACTTATGTTATATAGATATATATTCTAATCTAAAAAAACTGAACTTTTATGATTATTGGCTAGAACTTGATGGTCTCTCTAGTTTTTAATGTTGTCAATAAATTAAATCCTCCGAACTTGTTTAAGGGTTTTCTGTTGATAAAGGAACTAGTTAAAGAAGTTTTTTGGTTAATGAGGAAATAAAGAGAAATAGGTTATTAGAGATTGTAAACAACTATAACCAGTTTATTAAGAAACAGATGAAATGATCTTTGCATCATTGATTAAAATACCAAAACTGAATATATATCTTAGATAGATGTTGACTGTTATTTGATTTTACTAAATTATATTCTTAGATTTGTTTTTTGTTTTTACTTTTGATCAATTTCATTTTTTTTCTTAAAACTCTCCTTTTTTTTATTTTGTTTTATTAATTTGATAAAGGAAATAAGTATTGCTCGAATTTGTGGATTCGATTTTGTTTATTGCTATAAACAATTATTTTTTATTAGAATAGGATTGTACTTGTTATATTTCATACACTCCAACATACAACAACCATCGAATTTTTTAATAGATTTATTAGTTTCTCCAAGAGGAAATTGCACAAGTTCCTTTGGTGAAGAGACCATTATGTATGCAACTGTATCAGCAATATGCTGAACAATGTAACAGGAGCAGGAAAGCAAAGTCAAAGCTGAAGCTGGTACTATATAATCTTTAATCAATTGATGATTGTGAGTTTAGTTAGAGTTCATCCTTAAGAGAAGACGTAGGTCCTTTAGGATTGGATGAGGAAGTCTTGATGGGATATGAAGCTTCCATTGCTATACCACAGAGCCCTTCCTTGTCAACGATGCCTCTCTGCATCCTTACGTAGCCCTTCTCTCCCCATTCAGGACCCCAGGAATTCTTAACAATCCAGTACTTAGTTCCATCAACTGTTGTTCCATAACCTACCACTGCTACTCCATGGTCCAGGTCTGTTCCACAACGTCCAGTGAAGACACCCTACGCACATATTCAACCAAACTTACACAAGTAAGAAGACATTCATAGTTAATTAAAAATTTCCAGTTTATTTTGGAATCAATGAGATTATGATTTGCTTTATGTTGAACTTGGTTTATCAGTAGCAATGAACAATTAATGCCAATTTGCGTAGATTTTCTAGTTATTACTGCAGCCTATTGGCGACTTCATACCTCTGAGTAGAACTGGAAATCTTCACCTCCAGCGTCTATAGCCACAGAAATTGGTTGGTTTGCTGCTGCTTTGAGTAATGCATTCTCATCGTTAGCAGGCACATTCTCATGGCCGTCAATGGACACAGCTGGTGCATTCTCCTACGAAAAGATTGAAAATGGAGAAAGGTTTACTAAAGAAGTGACCATTACGTCGTTTAATCTATAAATCAAGTTAGTGACAGAAAAGGATAGGAAAGTGGTAATTATTGTACCAACCTTTGAAACATCACAGGATCCATCTTCAGCTGCATAAGGGTACGCGGCCTCTGTTGTTAAACCACCCTTCTTTTTAATAAATTCAAATGCATAATCCATTAATCCTCCATTGCACCCTTGGTTTTCTGAGGTGTCACAGTCCACCAACTCTTGCTCCGACAAAGAAACCAACTTGTTCGTCTTAATATGATTAATACCCTCCACCGCTACCACAGTTGAAAATGCCCAGCAACTACCTATATATATATATTCATTTACAACGCAAAAAAGACTAATTGAATTCCAAGCAACAATGGAAACATATATTTATCTTATTTGTCTTCTTTTTTTTGAGAATTATCTTATTTGTTTTTTGATAAGGTAGGAAACTGGTATAAATCGATCTTCTCCATATATATAGATTTGATGTAAAGTTGTGAGATAGACATTACCACATTGGCCTTGGTCCTTAATAGGAGTCACAGCACCTTTCTTCCTCCAATCAACTGTCGGTGGGACTCTGCCCACGTTCTGATACATGAAGCTGCCATTGCCCCTCGGAACTCCTCGGAACACCCTGTGATGTTTAACCTTGGAGCTTGCGTAGGTGTTCCTAAATTCATGGTTAGTCATGTCTGCGAACTTGTTCAACTTCAATTTATAGGGCTTGTCCATCTTGTTGGTCTTGTGAACATGTTTGACGTTTTCCTTGAACACGTGGAATCGCTTGTGTTTCTCATCAAGACTCCTAGAGACAGTGTGGTGGCTCCTCCACCTCTCATACAAATCCCATAGACTATCCTCAGACTCCAAATCCCTCTCATGGAGATCAAATCCTTTAGCTATTCCCATAACCAAACCCAGTGCGAGGAGAAGCAGCAAAATATTGTTCATCGCCATATTGTGTTTAAGATGAGCAATAGTTTAAGGAACCTTGAAAGCTATATATAGGGAAATCTGCTGAGAAAATAACAATCACTAAACCTGGAAATAAGAAAATACAAAACAAGAATAATAAATGGAGAAGTTACAGGTTCCTTGTGGGTATCAACAATGTCACATAGATAGGATTTTCATTTTTATGGTGAAATCATCGACTTATATCTGGCCAAGCAAGACCTTATTATGGAAGTTTGTTTGGTTTATGTCCTAGAGAAAGGAAAAAGGACTTATATATAAAAAAGGACTTGTATAATTCGCACTCTTTGATATCAGCAGTTAGGTGTAGAGAAGCTAAAGATAGAAAACTTGTGGGCAATGGAGATGATGGAGGATAAGCTTTACATGCAGAACACGCTATGATACCTTAAGATTTATGTGAAAGATAGCTAAAAACAGGGAATTATGGGAATGGTTACGTCCATGGCGGCTTCGAGCTTGAGTTGGCACGTTAGAATTGCAAGTGGGAAATAAAGTACATGTAACATATATTTGCAACTGCTTTTGGCTTTAACTGAAACCCACCTTTGAACTCCTATTGGAGGAAAAAAAAGCATTGGAAGTGATAAGACGTTAAACATTGAAAAGCGAAGTTCTTGTGATTTTGGACCCACAAAGTATGGAACTTTGAATAAATAAGGACATGCGTTCGTTGAAAGTAGTTTTCTGACAAATTAACTGTTATAATATACTGCAGTTACCACGAAACCACGTTGTATTGAAGTTTCAGGTTCTTGAACTTAAAAAATGTTCAAGGAATTATGGATCTTAAATTCCATGTTTGAAGAAATATTATCGAAAGTTAAAGTTTTAATTTTTCTTAATATATCCCTTCTTAAGGTTGCTAACTTAGAATTATTGCTTTCCAAATTATAGTAATGTCAACTCCAAAAGGCCTGATACTAGATAGTCAAGTTACTTGCAAGAGTAGAATGGCGTGACGTACTGAGGCAAGTGTCACTTCCAGGTTTACATGAACAAGAGTAAAATACGAAGTGGTTATCTATTTTCATACAATTCTCTTTTTGCTCTGGATTATAATAATTGAAGGGTTCTATAATAACATCATTTGGCAGTTTACATATGAGCATCAGGACAAGCAGGATCTGACATTTCATCGCCATGAAATAAGTAAGTGTATTGAATATTAATTGAAACATGTTATCGTACTTCTATAAAAATCATTTTTTCCATGAATAGTAGAACGTTAAACCCTGTCAAGCTACAACTCTATTATCAGGAAACAGGTATTCAATACAGGCAGAAACTGAGACACACATGAAGATTAGCATTGGCCGTTTGTCATATTTAGCTTGCATAGAAGTGGAAACCAAGGGAGAACATACTTTCTGAAGCATTCTTATTATTGCTTGAACTGGTTCGCTTGATTCCAATTATAGATTTCTTCTTGTTAAAGCTATAGAAACCATTCTTACTAGACACCTCATGGACTGGGCAGGCAGTTGACAACAAAGAGCTGCTTGTTTGTCTGTTTATTTGTTTGTTCTCTCTTTTTCCTTAGGCAAGGAAAAGGTTTAACTTGCAACAAGCAACAAATTGAATGGATAAATCAATTGTGAGATAAACTTTATACACCATAAATTTGGGTAAATTAATTGCATAGAATTTTCCTGTTAGAATAGTATTTTTTTGAACAGTCCAATGTAATTTTTAATTTACCTATAAAGATTCTTATATGATGAATAATAAAACAAGCTTCTTTTTTCACATTGTATAATCATGTAAGGTTATTAGCTTAGTATTGTAATTCATAGTTTTTATAATTAATAGTCAATTCAATTCAGCAAAACAATTTAAAACAAATTTTCAATTAATTAAAAAATTTAACTAAGAAAAGGTTAAAATAACTATCAAATTATAAGGAAGTTGGCTTTAAAGTGTGAAATTCATATGAGAGTTTTTCTAAAAAAACGAAACACTAAAGTTAAAAAGTTGCTAGAAATAAATTTGAAATTTGGAATTTGGAATTTTGTAATAAATTTAAAAGAGCAACTAAATGATCAAATCTTAGTCAATTAAAGTGATATAAGAAACATTTTAAAGTTGCATGTATTTAAATTCAAATAAATCTAACTTTAATTCATTTGGAATTATCTAAGGAGGGAAGTTGTAATAAAGATATAATATCAATTTTTTCTTTTACACAAATTTTATTATTTCACGAAAAGTATTTTTCTCTCTGTATTCTAGCATTAAGTGACCTTAAGTTATTAAATTTAGAGTTTTCCACTAACCCTATAAATAGTTATGTAATATTTTATTTTAAGTAAGAGATGAAAAAAATTATTACAATAATAATCTTCCTTCATTGTTTGTGTGAATGTGAAAGTGAAAGTGTTTGTGAGCTTATATTTTTCTTAGCAAAGCAATCAAGGCCAATTATGACATTAAAATGAGCCTATATGTCCTTCCACTATCCACAATTTACCAAACTTAACTATGAGAATTGGATGACAAAAGCCATTCTCAGTTCATAAGGAGTATGTGATGTAGTTTATGAAGGAAATAGGAAGCCTCGAGATGAGGCAAGCTTTACTCGATTGCAAAAAAGGAAGCTTTGGTGAAAGAAAAGGAAGAAAGATTAAAGTGCACTTACTATCATTCATCAAGGTTTGAATGAATAAATGTTCAAAAAGATAGCCAATTAAACCACATTAAAGAAGGCATAAGAAACTCTCCAAAATTCAATGATAAGAGCTGAAAATGTGAAGGTGTGACTTTCACTCTAAGGCCTGAGTTTAAGATACTCTTAATGAAGGATGTTGAGTTCATTTCAGAGTACTTCATATGAGTTTGAGTGGTGAATCAACTATAAAAAAACTTGATGAAACCATCCAAGATGTTCAAGTTGTAGAGAAAGTCCTAAGATCTTTTAACTTTATATTTATTTATGTTGTAGTAGCTATTAAAGAATCCAGAGATGCAAGAAGTATGATATTTGATAAGCAAATTGGATCTTTGCTACTTCATTAACAAAGAGTGAATCATGACAGGAAGGATACAACAAAACAAATGCCTTACTAACAAAATTGTCCTTTAAAGTTAAAAAAATAGTTACAAGGAGCAAAATGAAAAAAGATAATTTATATATAAAAGTGGACATGGTTGTGGACAAGGCCATTGACACATGCATGGAGCCAAGGGAGAGGAGAGGTGAACAAGACTCTTCTAGTTAGAAAAGTGAAATGGACCTCGACATCGTTAACATGGTCAAGGAAGAGAAGAAGGAAGAGGAAGAGACAATTTTTACAAAAATAATACAATAAAAAATGATAAAGGTCAAGTTTAATGTCATTCGTGTGGCAAGCATGGCCATCACTCTTAGGAATGTTTTTCCAAGAATGAAAATGAAGCAAAACTATTAGAAGCTAATGAAGATGTAGCAAAGAAAACTTTGCTACTTATAATAAAGGATCATTCAAAAGGTGAAATGAGCATATAGTAGTTAACAATCACATGACATGTAATAAAAATGATTTTCTCAAATTAGATATCAAAGTGACAAGGATCATAAGCTTTAATAACAATAAAATAATGGAGATCAAAGGTAAATATAAGATTTTGCTTAAGACAAAAATAGGCACTCTTAAGCTTCACTTTAATATTTACTTTATTCTAAAACTAAAATAAATGAAACATTTGTCAACTTTTGGAGAGTGGTTCTCAAATTCATAAGGAGGACCATAATCTTGGCTTAGAGGTCCTAACGCTAATATTATTACCAAGGTTATTGTAACTAGTAATATGATATTTCTATTAATCATACTATGATTCTTATGTTTTTAAAGATTGGTGCACATGATCCTTTATAGATATGACATATAAGCCATGAACATTTAGACTGCAAAGGACTCAAAGAAGATGTTAAAAGCATTTCATGTGTAGATCATCCTGAACAACTATGTATAACATACTTGACAAGCATTCAAGGAAAAAGCTTTCTAAAATAATAAATTTCAAAAGCTACCAAGTCATTCTAACTTGTTTATATAGATATTTATAATTTTATCAACCCCCAATCTTTTGGTAAAAACTCTTTCTTTATTCTCTTTATGTGCTTATAGTAAAAATACAAAGGTAAAAATTTTTAAGTACAAGTATGAATATTTTGATTCGTTTAAAAAGTTTAAGGCTTTATTTAAAAAAAATTGATATTAAAGCTTCAAGAAATGATAGCTGTAAATAATTTAATTCTAAGTCATCCTCTTCTAATACTTATATCTCTCTAACAAAATGGAATAGTAGAGAAAAATATCCAAACAATCTTAAATTTGGTGAGAACCACTATGAAAAGCAAACTTATGGAAAAAAAAAAGTTTTGGACCAATATGATTGCATGTGCAATTTATCTTTCAAATTGTAATCCAACAAAGAGCTTGAAAGATCTCACTCAAGAAGAAGCATGGAGCAAATTAAAGTTTTTTTCATCACACTTGAGAGTAATTAGTTTTATTGTGTACAAATTCTAGAGCAAAAATGTCCAAATTTGATGATTGAAGTAAGAAGGTTTTTTTTTTTGGGTTGGATACGACAAAAGCTCAAAATTATTCAAGTTGCTCAATCTAAACAATGAAAATATTATCATTAAAAGAGAGTTGAATTTGATGGAGAAGTGTCATGAGATTGGAGTTCTCAAATGGAGGGATCTTATGATTTCCTTCCATATTTTAAAGATAAAAAAGAAAAGTAACTTGTTCAAAAAGTCATAAATGATTCTTCTACACTAACTTTACTAACCTCATCATCTCAGAAATCATCGTCCACTTCTTCACCAACTAGCATGTAACCTTAAAGATATCAAAGACTTGATGAGTTTTACAATAATCCTAATTCATTTTGTCTACTATATATGTTAGCAAAAATGAGAAGTAGATTTATTCAATGAATGAGAAAGTTCAAGCAATCGAAAAGACTGACACATGAGAGCTTATTTCTCTTATAAGTAACCATTATACAATTGGAGTCAAATTGGTGTACAATATCAAGAAAATACTAAAGGTGAAATGGAGAGGTACAAAACAAGAGTCATTGTCAAAGAGTATAAACAAAAGCTAGTCATTGACTTCAAAGAGGTATTCACCCTTATTGCTCAATTGGAAATAATGTATATTAATTTTTGCTCAAATCATTAAAAGATTCATTAATTATCAAGTCCACGTTCTTTAACAACTATTTAAAAGAAGTTTTTATTAAGCAAATTAATGAGATATATAGTTGAAGGTTGAGTAGATAAAATGTTAAAGTTAAAGAATGCATTATATGGATTTAAACAAGCCTTAAGAGCTTGTTTCCCTGAGAGCTTGAAATAGCCGAATTGACAATTATTTTTAAGAAAATAATTTTACTATATTCTTGTTAAAATATGGTATTTATATTAGAAAGGATAAATATAATTTGTTATTTGTTTGTATCATGCATATGACTTTATCTTTAGACGAAAGATCTAAAGATGTTTGAATGGTTCAAAGATTCTATGTACTAAGAGGATGAGATGAGTGATATGAAGTTGATGTCTAACTACATAGGAATCAAAGTAAAGCAAATGAAAGACATAATTTTCTTAACCTAAGAAGGCTAATTTTCTTAACCTAAGAAGGCTATGTAAAGAAGCTGTTAAAGAAGTTCAATATATTAGAAAATAAGTCAATTAACACTCTTATAAGGTAAGGAATGTAGCTATCTAAGTTCAAGAAAGTTTAGATCCATCTTTATTCAAAAGTATTATAAAAATTCTGAGGTAATTTTCTATACATCTTATTTATAGTTGGATTAGTTAGCCGGTTTATAGAGATGCCTTCTGAAGTTCACTTAAAAGAAACTTGATTTTGCCAAAGATCTTGATGATAGAAAAATTACACTATTTTTTGTGTTTAAGAAATAATTTGATCTGTTGGTGTTCAAAGAAACAACTTATAATTTCACTCTCTATTTGTACATTGGAGTATGTTCCAATTGCTCTTATATTTGTCATGCAATTTAATTAAGAAGGTTATTGAAAGGGCTTTATTTAGAGCAATTTAAAGCAACAAAGACCATGATGATAATAAGTCTACTCAAACTTTTGCAAAGAATCTAGTTGTCAATATTTGCACTAAGTTTCTTAAGTATAATATTTTTTAAAAATTACAGATGATGATCAGAATTATACACAAGGCAAATTTACAAAGGGTGTTAGAAATAAACTTGTCTTTTAAAATTTGGAAACACTTTGAAGGAGTAGTTAAATAGTCAAACTTTAATAAATTTGAATAATATAAAAGGCATTTTAAAAATGCATACACTTAGATTCAAATAAATCTACCTTTGAGTCATTTTTGGAGTTACGTCAAAGTTATAACAAAATAAAGACAAAGTAATCAATTTTTTATTACAAATATTTTATATAATTGAAAGTATTTTTATCTTTGTATTTTGGTATTAAATAACTTTAAATTAGTGAATCTAGAATCTTTATTAATTTTATAAACAGTCATATAATACTTCATATTTTTATTTTAAAAAATGATAAAATTTTAATTGTAATAATTATTTGTTTATTTTTATTGAGTGCATAAGTATTTATGAGTCTATCATTTTTCTACTTAAAACTTAGTTTAAATACATGAACTTTTATATCATTATGCCTATGCATTTTAAAGTTATAGACTATTTAGTGAGGCATAAGACTTACAATACATGTCTAAAATCTAATAGTAAGAACGAAAATGGAATGAGAACTTAGGCAGGATTAAAAATCATTAAGCAAAAATAGTATTAGCATTGTCTTGATGAACTAATTCGCTATGTTCTAGACAAGTGGGACTTTTATTCTAAATAATTGAAGTAAATTAACCTAAAATAATTACTAGTTAATGACATGATTCAACCCATCAAAGTAGAGTTCAATAGCAAGAGGACAATATTTTTATTACTTTACCCTGGGAAGAATTAGTGCTCTATAAAATGTAATGAAAATGGATTTTTGGTTGTCCTTTTATTATCTAGTTTGTGAAATAGTTTCATGTTATTGACTTTATCATTGCATATTGCAAACAATATCTGATGAGAAATTTTCCAAGCAATCCAAATGATCGTCGCAAGGCTCTTCTTTTTAGAAATATTTTGGTGGACAAAAGCTTCAAAAGATCTTGGAACTCAAGGAAAATGAGGGTTATTTAATTTGACTATTGAAATATGATTCAAAATGTTAGTGGCTGAGTTTTTGAAACATATGTTTTTTAAATTTTTTTCAATTACTGGGTCTTATGATGTTTGTGTAGGTGTACGCCATATGAACCAATTATAGAATGTACTCTAATTAATCAGATGTGATTTAGGTAGTGTTGTATTCCAACCTTATTTAATATTGGGTAGTTATTATGTCTTGCTAGAGACCATTTATAACTTGTGGGTCTAAAAGAAGTTTAGACCTCCTGCTAATATTAAATAAACCTACAGGATCGCACACCAAGCATACTAAACATTCATTGGGCCTTAATCGGATTTGGGCTTTGGGGATTTACTATATATATGGATATATAGTATGACTTGAAGACTGAAGAATCTCATCTGCTCAAAAACCTTAAAGGAGATGTCCTCTACTAGAAATAGAGAGAGAGAGAGAGAGAGGGAGGTCTCAAACACATTAGAAGGGTTGTTCACTCTCGCGAGCGTGTGGATACCGGCAAAGGACGACACTTGATGTGCTCTTCCCGACACTATCAGTTTCTTTGCATATTTTCATTGCAAAAAGGTATAACCTAATTTGGATTTGGTTTCGATATTCACATGGGTCTTGGTGTTTCGGATTTTCAAAGGTAATAAATGTTATTACTGTTGACAGTTTGAAAATCTCATCGGTGGTATCAGAGCTGCACTTATGTTTATTGAAATTGAATTCGGTCTAATCTTATGAAATTAGGGTTTTTTCAATTGTTCAATGTGATTGAATGAGGGGTTATGTCGATTGTTTAATGTGATTGAATTAGGGGTTCTATCAAGTTCAATGTGATTGAACTTAGAGTTCTGTCGATTGTTCAATGTGATTGAATTAAGGGTTTCAGATTAATAAGATTAATTCACAAACATAACTATAAATTCAAAATTTTCTAACAGGGCGCTGCCCTTTAGACCCCGCTAGGGGCACTGCCCTTCAACCCCATAGGGGGCACGGTCCCTTGACCTCGCCAAATTTTGTGTTTTATGTCGATCATATGTTTTCTTATGATTGGTGTTTTATATGTTTTGATATTTGATATTTTGCCTTGATTTTGAATGATGAATAATATGGCTCATAGTTGTTTTACATTCTGGATACCACTTGCGTGTTGTTATGTGTTTATGTAATTTTGGATACGACCTGCATGTTGTCAAGTTTTTATGTAATAATTAGGTTATTACTAGTTCCGGTTGTAATATTGTACCTTTCAAGTTAACTGAAGAATCAAATTTACTGGAGTGGAGGCACGAGGATGGCGATCCATTTGCTACAAGACATTCCTATTGGAGATTAGATCTTCGTAGTTTAGGGGCCATACTATATCATGTTATTTTGCTTTATTCATGCTTTTACTTATAATTTCTTTTATGCACGTATATAACAAATTCATAATCAACATAGTCCCTCAACAATATTAAGTAATAATTCATGCCTTTCTAATTATACACTTGCAAGGACTTGAATCGTTGAGTTGTGGGCTTGCCAATGCAAGGTGCTCTTGATTAGTTAAGTCCAATAGGATAGGTAACAGTTACCTATAAGTGAGAATTGATTTACTTAACGTGGTTACCAAAATGGTTTTGAACCTGGAGGCATAAAGTTGGGAGCCGGGACATATGATGTCACCCAACAACCAAGAGTTATATATATAATTAGCAAAAGCTGCTTACATAAATAAATAAGATTCAGTCGATGAGCCAAAGCTCAATTGAGTCTTGGTGAAATATGGATCTTGGATTACTACACTCATTATGAGGGACATTTGCTATATAAGTTGTTGGACCCCGAACTTTTCTTGAAATTTTTGAAGTGTCAAGTGACATGAAATGAGGGAATTAAAATGAAAAAAAAGAAAATTTAGAATATGAATTGTTAGATGAGATTAAGATAGGCGAAAAATGTTTTAGTTATTGAGGTTTATGT
>JAOQMQ010000006.1:26019944-26042692 GCA_027563845.1 Erythroxylum subrotundum | reverse complement strand
TTTAATTAAAAATAATTTATCTTTAAGTTTTATCTAAAATGTAATTATTATCAGTGATAAAAATATAACTACATTAACATTAACAGCCAAACAGGTTTTTGTTTTTATTTGAAAGAAAAGCATAAACAAAAAAATGAAAACAAAAACTGAAAACTACAACAGAAAAACAAAAGTAGAACCAAATGACTCCTTAATTGTTAAGAATTGGGTTTTATTAATGAACATGTCACTAAAACTTTGCACATTTTATTGTAGATAATCATGACCACCAACTCTTCATCAAGTTTTTCACCGCGATCTATCCTTAAGAAGGAGAAGTTGAATGGTTCAAACTTTCTAGACTGGTATAGAAACTTGAGAATTGTTCTTAAGAAAGGGAACCTAGTTAACCCACATGTCATTAAGATGATAGGCCTTGTTGAGAACTTGGAAAGATTGCGATTTCCTATAAGTCAAGAGTTGGCTACTGATAACATCCTTCAATCTTTGCCAGATGATTATGATACTTTTGTTATGAATTATAATATGCATAATCTAAATAAATCAGTGACTGAGTTGCATAGGATGCTTAAGACTGCTGAGCAGAACATTAAAAAGGACCCTTACCTTAAGGTCCTCATGGTTCAAAAGGGGAAAGGTTTTAAGAAACAAGGAAATAGTGAAGGGAAGGGGAAAGGCAAGGGCCAAGGTCTGATTAAGAATCGAAATAAGCCTAATCCTAATCCGAACCCAAAGACTAAGCCTGATCCTTCTAATGACGATCTTTGCTATTATTGTATTGAGCCGAGTCACTAGAAGAGAAATTGTAAGAAACATTTGGAAGATCTGAAGAAGAAGAAGGGTAATGACACTTCTACTTCAGGTATTTATGTTATAGAAGTAAATGTTGCTACTTCTAGTTCTACATCTTGGGTATTAGATAACGATTGTGGTTCTCACATTTGTGTGAATGTGTAGGGACTGCAAAATAGTATAACTTTGGTAAAGGATGAAGTGAATCTGCACGTAGGTAATGGAACAAGAGTTACTGCTTTATCTGCAGGGACATTTCATTTATCTTTACCTTCAGGCATGGTTTTAGAACTCAATAATTGCTACCATGTACCTGCTATAAGCAGGAATATTGTCTTTGTTTCATTTTTGGACATGGAAGGTTTTTGTTTTACGATTAAGAAAAATTGTTGTTCATTTTCTCGTAATGACATATTTTATGGTAATGCCCAATTAGAGAATGGGCTTTATGTTCTAAATTAGAAAGGCTTGTTTATAACATAAATATTAAGAGGTTCAAATCCAATGATTTAAATCCCACCTACCTTTGGCATTATCGTTTGGGACATATAAACGAGAAGCGCATACATAAGCTCCATAATGATGGACTTTTAAACTCTTTTGATTTTGAATCATATGAGACATGCGAATCTTGTTTATTGGGAAAACTGAATAAAAGCCTTTTACTGGACACAGTTAGAGGGCTAGTGATTTATTAGCACTCATACATACTGATGTATGTAGACCATTAAATTCTATTGCTAGAGGAGGTTTTCATTACTTCATCACATTTACTGATGACCTTCGTAGATATGGTTATGTTTATTTGATGAAACATAGGTCTGAATTCTTTGAAAAGTTCAAGGAATTTTAAAATAAAGTACAAAACCAAATTGGCAAGATAATAAAAGCCCTTCGATCAGATCGAGGTGGTGAATATTTGAGCAGAGAGTTTGATGACCATCTCAAAGAGTGTGGAATAGTTTCATAACTCACTCCACCTACAACACCACAATGGAATGGTGTGTCTGAAAGGAGGAATTGAACATTATTGGATATG
This sequence comes from Erythroxylum subrotundum, assembly GCA_027563845.1. NCBI lineage: Eukaryota > Viridiplantae > Streptophyta > Magnoliopsida > Malpighiales > Erythroxylaceae > Erythroxylum > Erythroxylum subrotundum. The sequence continues at coordinate 26,040,861 of JAOQMQ010000006.1, read as the reverse complement.
GTTTGATCTATGATGAGTTATGCAAATCTTCCATTGCCTTTTGGGATATGCTCTTGAAACAAAATTGTTGTGTTTACACTAAATAGAAGTCCATCGAAGGCAGTAGAAAAGACATCATATGAGACGTAAACAGGAAAGGTTCCTAGTTTGTATTTTCTAAAGATTTGTCTTTTCTAAAAGGTTAACATCTGAAAAATGTGGACCTAAATTCGATAAATGCTTCTTCGTGGGGGTATCCTAAGGAAACTAAAGGATACTACTTTTACAATCCCACTGAGAACAAAGTGTTTGTTGCTTGAAATGGCGTCTTTCTAGAGAGAGAATTCTTTCTAAAGGAATTAATGGGAATAAAGTACATCTTGAAGAAATTCAAAAGTCACAGGAGAATACTCCAACACAAGAGGGGCCTCGATTTGATCTAACAAATATTGTAGAAACTACATATGTGACACCAACCCCACATAAGTCTGAAAGGTTCCGTTACGAACCCATAAGATATAGTTTCATGGTGACTGAACATCATCATCTATTACTGATAAAGGATGATGAACCTACATCCTATAAGGAAGCAATGATGGGCCCTGACTCTGTTCAATGGCTTCGGGCCATGGAATGCGAAATGGAATCCATGTACCAAAATAAAGTATAGGTTTTGGTTGAACCACCTAATGGTGTAAAAACCATTGAGTATAAGTGGGTTTTCAAGAAGAAAGTTGACATGGATGGCAATGTACATGTGTACAAAGTGCGATTGGTGGCTAAGGGTTTCAAGAAAATTCATGGTATTGACTATAATGAGACCTATTCCCCAGTTGCAATGCTTAAATCCATTCGCAGCCTCCTAGCAATTGAAAACAACTTTCCTTAATGAGAATTTGGAAGAGGATGTGTACATGACATAACCTGAAGTTTTCACATCTCCTATAAATGCTAGGAAAGTATGCAAGCTTTAGGAATCCATTTATGAATTGAAGCAAGCTTCTCAAAGTTGGAATCTTCGTTTTAATAAGGCAATCAAAGAGTTTGGTTTCCTCATAAATAAAGAAGAACCTTATGTTTACAAGAAGACTAGTGGGAGTGTAATTGTTTTCTTAGTCTTGTATGTAGATGACATACTACTTATTGGAAATGACATTCCTATGCTTCAATCTGTGAAAGCTTGCTTAGGTAGTTGTTTTTCAATGAAACACTTGGGCGAGTTAGCATACATATTGGGTATTAGGATTTATAGAGATAGATTGAGAAGGCATATTGAACTAAGTCAAAGCACTTAGATCGATAAGGTTTTACATAGATTAAATATGCAAGAATTTAAGAAAGACTTCTTACTTATGTCACATGGAAAATTTTTGAATAAGGCTCAGTGTTCTTTGACACCAGATGAGCGAAGCCGCATGAGTAAGATCCCATATGCATCTGCTATAGGATCCATCTGTATGCTATGTTGTATGCGGATGTTGCATATACTTTGAGCATGACAAGTAGATATCAGTCAAATCTAGGTGAAAGTCATTGGATAGTTGTTAATAACATTCTTAAGTTCTTAAGAAGAACTAAGGATATGTTCTTGATCTATGGGGATGAGGAAGAGCTCATTGTAAATGGTTACATTGATGCCAACTTCAAATCAGATGAAGATGACTTCCAATCATAGTCAAGATATGTATTCTGCCTGAATGGTGGAGCAGTGTGTTGGAAGACTTCCAAGCAGGATACAATTGCTGATTTAACAATAGAAGTTGAGTACATTGCTGCTTCAAAAACAACAAAGGAGGCTGTTTAGGTTAGAAAGTTCATCATTAAACTTAATGTGGTTCCTAACATTATGAATCTAGTGGATCTTTATTGTGATAATAATGGAGCCATTGCCCAAGCTAAGGAACCAAAATCTCATCAGAAGACCAAACACATACTTAGGTGTTTTCACCTTATTCGACACATTGTTGAAAGAGGTAATGTAAAGGAGTGCAAAGTGTCAACATATCTTAATATACCTGATCTGTTGACTAAACCTCTCCCGCAGGCTAAGCATGATTGTCATATTAGAGCATTAGGTATTAGACATTTGGATGTGTTATTATATAAGATTGTAATTTTGTGAAATGTTTTTGGATAATCCATTAATAATGCTCAATTATTGTTTCTTGTGCTCATTTTTAATGGAGTTATAAATAAATTTGAACTATGATCCCATGAATAATGTGTATCTCACAATTGGCCATCAAGTGCGTGACTTGATTGTGAGACCCTATTGTAATATGGATATGTTTATTCTAAAAGGTCCGTAGTTAATGTCATTAATGTAAAGGATAATAATGACTGATGAGAGTAGTGTGATGATTAACAAATAACCATATTTCACGGGTTATTAATATGGAGATGTTATGTTAATCACATAGATACATGTTGGAGAACATGCAATTAGACCGACCTATTATGAGAACACTTCAAGGTTTGTTATATAAGTGTCATAAGTTGTTCTTATCACAACTGCTGAATATAGTCCTTTGATTTGAGTTTGTCACGGTTTCCTACATGTGGATTAGTTTGTTTTCACATTGTCAAACGTCAACTGTAAAAGGTGATTATAAAAACAATGCTCAGGCATGCTATAAATCATACGGAGGAATATGGATGAACAAGATGGAATTTGTCTCTTCTATATAATGGGAGAAAGATATCTCTAGGCTCCTCGATGAGTTGAGACTGAAAAGTTGCATGGTCGTACACAAACGAGGTGAATGTCAGCGTTTTGTTTCACAGTCTAAGTCAGAAATTGAGAAATATGATTGAGCCTAATAAGGATAACACTATTTCCTGCCTTATGCTGAATTGAGATATAATAAGAAAAAGGGACAACTTAAGGATAATTGTTTCTTATGCAAGTAGGATATTGTTGGTGTATGCCCCGCGAACCAATTATAGAATATACTCTAATTGATCAGTTGTGATTTAGGTAGTGTCGTATTCTGACCTATTTAATATTAGGTATTTATTATGTCTTGCTAGAGACCGTTTATAACTTGTGGACCTAAAAGAAGTTTAGGTCTCTTGCTAATATTAAATAAGCCTACAGGGTTACACACTAACCAAACTAAACATTCATTAGGCCTTAATCGGATTTGGGCTTTGGGATTTAGGGTTTTACTATATATACGGATGGGCCTTAATCGGATTTGGGCTTTAGGATTTAGGGTTTTACTATATATACGGATATATAGTATGGCTTGAAGACTAAAGAATCTCTTTTACTCAAAAACCATAAAGGAGACGTCCTCTGCTAGAAATAGAGAGAGAAAGAGGTCTCAGAAAATGGTGCTAACACATTAAAAGGGGTTGTTCAGTTTCGCGAGAGTGTGGATACCAGTAGAGGTGCGGCACTTGATGTGCTCTTCCCGACACTACCGATTTCTTTGCATATTTTCGTTACAAAAAGCTATAACCTAATCTGGATTTGGTTTTGATATTCACATAGGTCTTAGTGTTTTGAATTCTCAAAGGCGATAAATGTTATTACTGTTGACAGTCTGAAAATCTCATCAGTTTGTTATTAGGTATCAAATCATGGTTCCATGTTCCTATTTTATTGTATTTTAATTGCCTTTTGCAACTATTTAAAGCCTTGTACTATATGATTTACCATGTGCATAAAATAACAAGTAAAAACAGTCTTGTCTCTCTATATTTTATTGATTCTTTCACTAACATTTGTGCTATCAGAGTGGGAGCATTTCTTTGGGGGAACAAGAGGTCCATTAAGAACTAATGCATACAGAATAGGTGCATTATTAGGAATGTCAGCCATTTACGCAAGTCAAACAAACATGAAGGAAAGTGTACCTAAAAGTAAAGGGCTAATAAAAAAAAGTAAGTTATTGCAAGCAACGAAACCAACTTAGCAGTACATCCCCTAATTCCAAATTTCAAAAGTGAAAAAATTACCTATAAATTCTCAAGATGAAGATGTTGTTCAAGTCTACAGAATTATAGGACTCGGTGGAGAATGATTATGAAGAACCGAATCCAACACCTACAGAACCCGACTAACGATTGCGAGAAAATTGTAAAAGGATGCAAAGGCTTTATTGCTCATTCAGTCAGCATTGTAGGATGATATATTTTCCCAAATTTCAGTAACTACCACTTCTAAATAGGCATGGTAAAATTTGAAGCAAGAATATTTGGGTTATAAGAAGGTAATTACTATGAAATTACAAAGTCTTTATCGTGATTTTGAGACTTTAATTATGAAAGAAAAAGAACCATGCAAGAATTATTTGCTGAAGTATCTAGGATTATTAATAAAATGATGTCATATGGTGAAATTGTAAGTAACAAAGCTATTGTGAATAAGTTGTTAAAGGAGTTTAATCTTAAAGTTTGCTCATGTTGTTGCTGTAATTGAAGAGACTAAGGACCTGTGTACTTACACTTTTGATGAAATGATGGATTTCTTTGTTAGCTTATGAAGCTAGACTTGGCAAGTCCTATAAAAATTCAGCGAAAAAGGCTTAATCTAATGCAGATATTGTAACAAATTGAGACACAAAGAAGTTGATTGTTATAGCAAATAGAGAGAAGAACAAAAGAAGACAAATTTATAGAGAAGGTTGAAGAAGAGCTATTAATGGCCCACTCATAGATTCAAATGATGTCAACAGTAAAGATGTATGGTTTTTAGGAACTAATTCATTGTTTAAAGGCTTGATGAATCACATAAAAGTGAGGTTCGACTCTAGGATGACAAGCAAATGAAAGTTAAAAGGAAAGGTACAACTGCCATTAAAACTATACAAGATGATGTTAAACTTTTTTATAATGTGCAATTTATTCCTAGTTTAGCTTACAACTTATTGAGTATTGGATAGTTAATGACTAATGGATATTTAGTTTTGTTTAATGGTGAATCATGTGTTATTCATGATAAAAAAACTGGACAAACCATAGCAATTGTCCGTATGATACAAAATAAAATGTTTCCAATTGATGTCTCAAATGTTGTGAGTAAATCCTTAATTGATATGAGAAATAATGAGGCTAATTTATGGCATTTACGTTATAATAAATTTAATGTAAATGATTTGGAACTTTTGAGTCAAAAAGAAATGGTTGTTGGCTTGTTGAAAATTGATGAACTTATTTTCTATGAGTGATGTGTTTATGGGAAGTAGAATAGGAGGTCATTTTCTATTAGAAGATCATAGAGAGCTTTTATTTGTCTTAAAATTGTGCACATTAATTTGTGTGAACCTATGAAAATAGGGTCACTTAGTGGAAGTCATTATTTTCTATTATCTATAGATGACAATAGCCATATAAGTTAGATTTATTTCTTGAAATTCAAATCTGAAACCTCTGAGAATTTCAAAAATTTTAAAGCATTGGAGGAAAAACGAAGTGGGAAAAGTGTAAAAGCACTTTGAACTGATATGACAGTGAATTCTTATCTAATGATTTCATTGTTTTTTGTAACGAGAATGACATTCATAGAGAACTTATAGCACCATACACACTAGAACATAATGACATCGCGGCGTGAAAAATCAAATGTTAGTGGAAATGACCAAAAGTATGTTAAAGGAAAAAGGACTTCTAGACCAATTATGGAGAGAAGTAGTTGCAATGGTGGTGACCTCTTGAACATCTCACCAATAAAGGCAGATTTGAATTAAATGCCTTATTTGGCTTGAATAGGTAAAAAGCTTTGGGTAAACCACTTAAAAGCCTTTAGTTGTATGGTTAATTACCGTTCTAAGCTTGATGAAAAATATGAGAAATGCATTTTCATTGTTTATAGTCACAATCAAAAGCATATCGTTTATATAATCCTATAATTGGAAAAGTTATAATTAGAATGGATGTTATGTTCAATGAAGAAGGAAATTTGAAGTGGAATTTTGACAAAAAAAAAAGACATGAAAAATCAAGTTCTAGGAGATTTTTAAGATTAAAACCCACCATCATTTGCAAGTTCAACTCCTTTATTACCTGCAATTTCAGTCCCTTCCCTACTTGGTGATAACACCACTATAAGTTCTAATATTTCAAATTCTCCATCATCCAACTTCTCCACTGTCAATAGTGAAACACCACCAAGAAAATTTAGATCTCTCAAAGAAATTTATAAGTCATATGATTTTGCTTTATTAGTTACTAACTCAACTTGTTTTGAAAAGTTGCAAAGCAACCTCAGTGGTTGATTACTATGACAAAAGAGATGTATGTCACTAAAAAAAAATTCAACATAGAAGTTGGTTGACATTCCAGAAGCCAAGAATGTCATAGGACTCAAGTGTGTATTTCGAACAAAATATAATGCTAATGGTAGTATCCAAAAGAGCAAAGCTTAAATTGTGGTAAAGGGATACTCATAATAACAATGTATAGGTTTTTAAGATACTTTTTCTCTTACTGCTTGATTTGAAAATGTGGAATTTTTTTTAGCATTGACTGCTCAATTGGAATTACCTATGTATCAATTTAATGTGAAGTTCACTTTTTTAAGTGATGATTTAAAAGAGGAGTTTCATGTTTCATAACCTCCAAACTTTGTGATTAGTGGCAATAAACACAAAGTTTACAGGTAAAGAAAAGCTTTTTACATATTAAAGCAATCGTTATGAGCTTAGTATAATAAGATTGATTCATTCTTCCATAATAACGTGTTTATTAAAAGTGAAAATCAACCTCCTCCTTATTTGAGGAGGCAAGGTAATGGAGATTTTTTGGTCGTTTGGCTTTATATGGATGATATGATTTATATGTGTTCCTCAAAATCCTTTATTGATGATTTTAAATCCTATATGTTGAGAAATTTTAAGATGATAGATTTGGGCATATTACAATATCTTTTGGGACTTGAGATCATGCAAGGTGGTGATGGAATTTTTTTTGTCAAAAGAAATATGTTGCGGACCTTTTGAAGAAGTTTAACATGGCAAATGGTGAAGTGACAGCCACACTAATGAACAAAAGAATCTACAACGTGAAGATGAGATCGAGAAAGTTAATCTATCACCATTCAAAAGCTTAGTTGGTGGTCTAAACTATTTGACACACTAGATTTGACATTGCTTTCTCTATTAGTGTTATGTCTAGGTTTATGCACAGTCCTACGAAGCAACACTTTAGAGCAGTAAAAAGGATTTTTTGTTATATTGCAGGGACTGTGAATTTTGGTATTTGGTATTGCAAAGTATTGAATTTTAGATTAATTTGTTTCACTGATAATGATCGAGCATGATGTATAAATGATCGAAAGCACTTCTAGTAATGTTTTCAACTTTGGTTCTAAAATAGTGATATAGAATTCAAAGAAGTAAGAAAAAGTAGCTCTGTCATCATCTGAATCAAAGTATGCAACAGCTTCACCGGCATCACAAGCTTTATGGCTCATAATAATTCTTGCAGATTTTAGTCTTGAGCAAAGAAAGCTAATGAGATATTTTGAAATAATTGGTCCACAATTGCAATGAAAAAGAATCTCACTTTTTATGACAGAATTAAACATATTGATGTTATCATCATTTTATTACAAAATTAGTAACTGATGGTAAAATATTGCTAAAATTCTATGACACTAATGAACAAGTAGTAGATATTTTTCCAAAATCTCTTTCTTAGGTCAAGCATCAAATTTTCAAGTTACAATTGAGAATATGTAATTTTCAATCAAGAAAAAGTGTTGAAAAGATGATTTAAAACGTTAGTGGTTGAGCATGTAATTTTCATGTTTTTTCGATTAGTGGGTTAACGAGTCTTAAGATGTTTTTTTTAATCTGTTATAATGTTAATAGTATCAAATCACAGGTTTACATTCCTATTTTATTGCATTTTCTATTGCCCTTTGCAACATTTAAGGCCTTGTGCTACATGCTCTGCAGCATGCAGAAAACAACAATTAAGATCAGTGTTTTATCGCTTCTTTCACCAACATTGACCGACATGAGTAGCTCTTGGAAGAGCATCCTTTGGTTTACTGGGATAGCTCCGCCTTCTTTGCAAGAGCCAGAGTGGGCTTTTCAGAGTGATCTGGACCTTTCTTTTGGATAATAATGATGGGCAAAACATTAATCCTAGCTGCTGTTTTAGGACTGACTGGAAGCTCAGGTCCTGAACACCTATTTCAGTCAGTCGCATGACTAACTTTTCTTGGTTTACTATTATCGTTTTTTCCCCTTGTTTTCTGCTGGAGGGTCAACATCCGCTACATAACAGAACTTTCACTTCCCAAACTTCATTCTACGGGTCTCCTTGACAACGCGTTAGACATCTTTGTGAATCCTAACACGGCTCAGAAATCAGAAGAATCCCAGAAAGCAAAAAGATTTCAACATGCAAGCATAAGATTAAATTCACAAGAAGTTAAGAGAACCTGTGAGAAAGCATAACACAAAAACACTTCACTGAATGAATTGTATAGCAAATTTCCGAATACTATGATTTCAGAGTTTTCATTAGTTCAGCCTATTGACTATTGGCATTTAATAGGCACAATGTGATAGGATTGGCCTATTAATCCAATGAAGGAAAGCAAATACAATGTGCCAAGATTCTAGTTGTAGATTTCAGAATCTTTTATATGTTAAAAATATAACGAATAAAGAAGTTATAAGCATAACTAAAAACTTAAAAGGCTCATTGATTGCTGTAGTAATAATCACTTGTTATCCATGTCATAGTCCAGAAAAGCAGCATTTTCAGGACTTTGTCAGAGTGCCTTTGTTTCAGTTTCTAAAAATCTTCTATCTCTACCATGGAAGAGTATAAATGTGGGAAAGCTGCACTGACACCTTTCAAATAATTTTTTTAAAACTTAAGATGCTACAAGATTGTAAGTTAGTTGCTTCATTCTTCTTCCATTTTTTTCATTCACTTTCTTTAGAAACAATAAAAACAGAACGAAATCTTTGGATATGAGAAGAATATAAAGGTTAGAATTCTTCCATTAACAACCAAACTCTACAAACCCCAACAGGAAGTGCAATTGTAAGTTCAATGAGCCAGTCAATACAAATCTTAAACCACAAGTTAAAAAACACCCCATATATATCTTCAACTTTGCCAGTATTCTTTTAGTTTCTTTCCTTGTAAACCCCCCATTTTCTTGTATGTGCCTTCACCTAAGAAGAAATTCTAGTTCACAAATTTCTTACTAGGAGTTCTGTATTTATCCAATCCGAATTCTGTCTAGCCAGTCTACACTCTTCCTACCTCTTTCTAACTGATGATCAATGCTTTTTCTGGATTTCTCATTAAATTCCACACTTCTCCGTGACCTCTGTGACCTCTCTGATTGGTCATAAGGGGCCCTAAACTTCTCTAGCTTCTCTATGTTCGTAAACTTGTACTCTTGGAACTTCAATTTCTCAGGCCTATCGGTGCTTTTCCTTGGCTTCTCTCTCCGGTCTGTACTCTTCCTTGGACCGTCGAAATGGTCAGTACTCCTCCTTGGACCATCGAAACGGTCGGTGCTCTTCCTTGGACCATCAAAACGGTCAGTACTCCTCCTTGGAGTTTCGAAACAGTCGGTACTTCGTCTGGGCAGTTCAATCCAATCTGTACTTCTCCGAGAGGTATTTCTTTGTGAGGGTGACTTCTCAACTGTCAATATAAACTTCTTGAGATGCCTGAGATACTCGGGATACAACTCCAAATTACAGTGGTTTCCTCCTTTAAGCCATAGAGGTTCATATTTCTCTTGGCAAAGTTCCCACAGCTGCTTCCCATGTGAAAAGTCAACTACCTCATCTGAAGTTCCCTGAAAATATACATGTCATAATTGTTATGCTTATCTTAAAGTTCAGATGGCTTCAAACTGAAATGACCAAATTGGAGTTTGGGAAGAAAACAATAGAAGAACAATAGTGACTGTAAGTTCATTAGAATCACATGCTACTTAGATCTCCCAGGCACTTGAGCAGGGCTATAAACGTGAATAAAAGCCACATAGAAGTTAATTGACAGAACAACTGCAAAAGACAGAAGCCAGAATTATGAGTTAGGGAACATGGTTTCATAGGATTTGTAGCTCATTCAATACGAAACATAGTTAGTTTACACACACTTTTGACAAGCTTATTTAGAAGCCCACTGTATTAAGTTATGTCTTCGGGATATGGCCAACAAAACTTTACAGTATGGAGAGGGCGAATTCTGGAGTAGAAAAATATTTTAAAAAAAATTCGAAAATTAGAAAAATATTAAATTGTATCAACTTATCCAACAATATCAGGATAAAATATGGCATTTTTGCCCAAAATTCACAGTGCTTGACATGCACAACTACAGAAGGATCTTACTGCTTTTTTAGATTATCATGACCTAAAATCAAGCTTCATGGTCATGGTATTTAAGGTTGCTATCAAGTGACCAAATAGAGGACGGTTTCACTCATTGTTGGAAAAGGAAAATCACAAGAATGCAGAACGTAAAACTGACAAAGAATCAGATACTACAGGAGTGTGAATGTTGAGATACGTTTGTGATGCTCATAACTTCTCTGATTGCTCAAACAGAGAACGGAAATACATGCTTTAAAATTTACTCATTTAGGGAAGACATCCTTTCTTATAAATCCGCCTGCAACCTATTTGGCACTGTTGCTCACCCAACACAATTGTATGAGGTCACATGTTATGAATTTTCCAGCTCACACACCCTCCTGTATCACTCATGCAACAATTTCAGAGATAAAGAAGAGAGTTTGGAGAGAGAGAAGGGAATCAAACATTTACTCGTGATTTTTCATTGATTTCCAAACCTATTACAACGGCTACTTCATACAGTACGTAGAAGAATCTAGACACATCATGTGAGTTCTTCCGTTAAGGCCGTTGTCACTTACGCTGCGTTTTGCTTATTTATTGATACGTAATCTTCAACGTCGTTTCTTGTCTCCTTCTTCCTTTTGTACCACATTAGTCATATTTTTGTAACATCCCCTCCATCTTCAAAAACTGCCTTATCCATCAAGTTGACCTCCGGGAACCTTTTCTGTAGCTCAAACAACATTTCCCACATAGCTTCCTCCTTGGTTTCCCCTTGCCATTGTACAAGTACTTCTTTGGCCGGCCTGTTGTGTCATTTCACCATTCTTCTATCCCAAATTGCTACTAGAACTTTTTCCACGTCTATCACAGTGGTCGACAGTTGGCTAGACGTAGGAATATTTTCAAAAACAAAGCTCCTTAGTTGTGATACATGTAAAGTAGGGTAAATGGTAGATTTTTCTGGGAATTTTAACGTATAGGGTACTTTATTCACTTTGGAAATGATTGCAAAGGGTCCATCGTAAAGAGGCGTCAGTTTCTGATTCGGTCTTTGTTGCAACGAATGTTGACTGTAGGGTTGTAACTTTACGTACACCCAATGCCCCTTCTCAGATCGTTTTTTGTCCGCCTGTAACTTTATCCTTTGTTTTGCTCTGTTCAGATGAAATTTAACGATTTGGAGTGCTGCTTGCTTCTCTCTCCAAGAATGCTTGATCAATCCAAACATCTCTCAAATCTCTTGCTACATAAGGCACATACAATGGTGGTGGATAAGTATGGTGCGTGGTATTGTACCACCATTTGGCCATCGTTAACCAGCTCGTCCATTTACGTGGTGTGTCACAACAGAAGCATCTCAGATACGTTTCTAGTGTCTTGTTTACTGCTTCCGACTGTCCATCCGTATGTGGATGGTAAGCTGTGGATAATTGTAGCTTCACATTTTGCAATCTGAACATCTCTCGCCAAAATCTGCTTCCAAAGAGAGGGTCCCTATCACTGATTATTCTTTCTGGCATCCCATGCAATTTGAATACATGGTCCATGAACACTTGTGCAACATCTTGTGCTGTGTATGGGTGTTTGATGGCTATGAAATGTGCATACTCGCTGAATTTGTTTACTACAACAAAGATGAAAGACTTTCCTCTTGAAGGTGGTAATCCTTCTATGAAATCCATAGTAATTTCTCTCCAGCATCCTTCAGGTATTGGTAGGGGTTGGAGTAAGCCCGGATATGCCGAATGATTGTACTTGCTCCGTTGGCATGTTACACACGTGATTTCTAAAATCCTTGGCCATCTGCTTCCAGTGAAAAAGACCTTTTTTTTATTGTTACTGTCACCCCCGAATGTCCACCTTGAGGACTATCATGAGCCATTGCTATGATTTTCTTCCGAAGCTCCTTATCGCAACTAACAACAATTCTTCCCTTCCACCTTAACATTCCATTCCTCCATTCTTAGTTACCCGAAGAAATTTATTGTCCTTCTAATTTTTTTATGATGTCCCTTATAGTAGTATCCTTCTCCCATCCTTCACGAATTTCTTCCAGAAGTGTTGCTTGTATATGCGATACTAACAATGTTAGTAGCTGGAGGCTTGAGACTCGAGATAATGCATCTGCCGTTAAATTTTCTTTTCCACTCCTATAGGTGACTTCAAAGTCATAGCCCATCAATTAAGGAAGCCAATTTTGTTGAAATGGCGTTGAGATGCGTTGCTCCAAGAGATACTTTAAGCTCCTATGGTCTATTTGTATCCGAAAGAATCTACCATTTAAGTAGTGATGCCATTGCTTTACGGCTTTGATGATGGCAAGGAACTCCTTTTCGTAAGTGGACAACCCTTGGTGCTTGGGAGCCAGAGCCTTACTCAGATATGCTATGGGACGTCCTTCTTGTTGAAGTACAACTCCAATACCCTTATCACAAGCATCTGCCTCAATTATGAAAGGTTTGGTAAAGTCTGGTAGCGGCAACAGTGGTGCTGCCACCAATTTTTCCTTCAGTTGTTCAAAAGCTTTCTGTTGTTCCTTTTTCCACTCCTAATTCCCCGCCTCTTGCTTCTTCAACAATGCATTAAGTGGTTTCGCTATAATTCCATAATGCTTAATAAATCTCCTATAGTATCCTGTCAGTCCGAGGAATCCCTGGAGCTCCTTCAAGGTGCATTATTGTGGTCATTGTTGAATTGTTTCTATTTTTCTGTTGTCAGTGGACACACCTTTCTCCAAAATAAAATGCCCTAGGTAATCCACCTGTCTTGCTCCAATGTGCACTTGCTTCCTCTGATAAACAATTGTTGTTGTTGCAAAACTTCCAAGATCTGACACAAGTACTCCAAATGTTGTTGGAAGTTGGCACTGTAAATGAGAAGGTCATCAAAGAAGACAAGCGAAAATTTACGTAGAAAAGGCTTAAATATTTCGTTCATAAGGCTCTGAAAAGTGGAGGGAGCGTTCGTGAGGCCGAAGGGCATCACTAGAAATTCAAACTAGCCCTCGTGAGTTCAGAATGCAGTTTTCTGTACGTCTTCCTCCTCCATTTGAATCTGGTGGTACCCACACCTTAAGTCTAGCTTCAAATACCAACTTGATCCGTTCAGTTCTTCCAGCAACTCTTCTATCAATGGAATAGGGAACTTACTCTTGATAGTGTACTTGTTTCACTAGCGGTAGTCAAACACATTCTCCAAGTATTGTCCTTTTTCACAAGGATGACTGGTGATGTGTAAGGACTAACGCTCTTTTGAATAAAACCTTGCTCTACCAATTCTTGCACCAACTCTTCTATAGCATCCTTTTGTTCCCCTAAATAGCCATAAGGTCTGATGTTTATAGTCTCCACCCCTTACTTGAGAAGAATGGCATGGTCACATGCTCTTTTTGGGGGTAATTGCTTTGGTTCTAGAAAGACATCACTGAATTAGGCTAACAGTCCTTCTATCTCATCTCTGGTCTGGACATCATCGTTTATTCCCAGCTGTTGCATGTGAAACTCTATAGGGTCAGCTAAACGCAACATGAACAGAGCACCTTGGTTAGAATTTCTAATCAACTTGTGAAGGTTCTTACCAGACACTTCCCTTGCATGTACTTCTGGACTTGTCGTTAGTCTTACTACCTTGCCCTCCCATTGTAATTCTATGGTGCGTCTTTTAAAATTGCACAACACATCATTAAGGGTGGCCAACCATTGAACTCCCTAACACCATATTGCAACCTCCTAGCTTAATGATCAACGCCTCTGTAGAGAACTGCAACCCTTGCATTTTCCACATGAAATTCCTGCATGCTTGTCTGCAGTCTAATTTTAAACCTCCACCAACAGTAATACTTACAAGGTTTATGTTAATTACCTCTGCATTCCCTTTGCGGATCACCTTTTCATCCAAGAAATTGTGGGTACTCCCACTATCTATGAGGATATGATGAGGTTTCATTTGATGACTTCCCATGATCCTCAGTTGTTTGTATTCTATCTGATCCTTTAAGGCCCACATTGCTTCTAATGAAATATTAGGATTAAAGGGAGCTCTATCTTCAAGCTCTTCACTCCCAAGTTACTCTTCCTTCAGTCCTTCATCTTCTACCATGTATAATTGAAATTGTTTCTTCTTGCAACGATGTCCCAGAGAGTATTTTTCGTCACACCAAAAGCACAACCCCTTAGCCCTTTTTTCGTCAAACACCTTGCTGCTTGTTCTATTGCCTCGAGAACCTTTGTAATTGTTGGTTTTGTTAACGCTGCCTTGACTCCTTGGTGTGGGTAACAACCCTTCCTCTGTTTGCGATTTGGATGGAGTTGTCGTATAACTGGCCCCCTTATACGTGTTTATTCCTCCTCCTACTACGCTTCCAGCTTGAATTCCCTTCCTGAAGTAAATTGGAATACTAGCTGCCACAATCGCTTCTTGTTTACGTGCCCATGTATAAGCCTGATGTAACATCTGAGGATCCATCATTTTTACGGTGAGTCCCAGCTCCGGTTTGAGTCCTTTTAAGAAGAACACCACCAAGTAATCTTCTGGCAGTGAGATTTTATTTGAGTACTTGGCAAATAAGGCACAAGAGCCTAGTACCGAACCTTCTTGTCTTAGCTCCTTTAGATCCCCTATGGGGTCCTCAAAGATTTTCTCATCAAATCGTTGTCGTAATAGAGTTATAAATTCTTCCCACTTCATCGCGTTCACTTACGATTTCGAATTGTTAGCTGGTACCATTCTTGCGCGATTCCTTCCATGTGAAGGGAAGCCATTCTTATCTTCATTTCTTCCGGTGTTTGGTCCATTGTAAAAAATAGTTCACATTGGTAACTCCAGCTTCTTACCCCCGTATTGTCAAATGTCGGGAAATCGATTTTGTTGACCCTCATCAGTACTATATAGTGTCCTCCATCTTCAGGACTTTTCACAAAAGTTCCAGTGTCTCCCTTGTCCATTTTTTGCATGAGCTGTTGAAACATGGATTTAATGTCACTAATTTCTTTCTCATGTCGCAGTTGAGCCTCCAAAAGGTTTTTCATGCCTTCCTCTAAACGACGAACTTTAGCTCCGCGTGTGCCTTCTGCCATTGGACTCACCGAGGAACGTTTGCTTTGATACTAGATGTTATGAATTTTCCAACTCACACACCCTCCTGTATCACTCACGCAACAATTTCAGAGATAGAGAAGAGAGTTTTGAGAGAGAGAAGGGAATCAAACATTTACTCGTTATTTTTCATTGATTTCGAAATCTATTACAACGGCTATTTCATATAGTACGTAGAAGAATCTAGACACATCACGTGAGTTCTTCCATTAAGGTCGTTGTCACTTACGCTGCGTTTTGCTTATTTATTGATACGTAATCTTCGACGTCATTTCTTGTCTTCTTCTTCCTTCTGTCGCACGTTAGTCATATTTTCGTAACATCACAATTCACCCAACATGAGAATCCAAAGGGGAGATTAGGGTGAGCTTTAATGAATTCAAGAAGATTTGGTAGAAATTCTCGTAAGTGAAACAAAGCAAACCTATTTTGAAACAAATAAGATTAAGAAATCAGAACTATAGTGGCTAGTAAAGCCCTAGGGATTATACTGGAAACTGGAAAAGCCAAAGTCTAATGTAGCTTATTAATAGGAAGATGAGGAAAGAAGGGGCAAATTATATTGTGTCTTTTTCTATAACTAATTAGATTATGATGTCTTATAGATCATTACATAGATCATATAAATCCACCTACATACTATGTGGCAATTTGATCTATCTAAGTCAAACAAATACCACCTATCACCCTCCTTGCAATCCACTAGAATTCCAACATCATACTTCCCACCATCACCAAATAATCTTTATCATTTGGTTCCTATTTTCCTCACATCAACTCCAAATTTCTGGGCATATGAGATGACTTCCCTTCAAATTCTACAATTTCATTTTAGAACTCAAACCATTTTAGCAGTCATCTCAAACAGATTATGGTGCATTCATTACCCAGCAAAGACGGAATCCATGATAGCACATAAAGGCCTGAAGTGTTTATTAGATGCAACTGCTAAGTAAAATAGTATTTTAATTCTTTGTAAGATAAATTAGACTAGCATCCCAGCTGAAGAAAAAAAAGTTTAATTTGCATAAGATACCATTGAGAAAGAACAAATAATAACGTCATAATAGCTTCATGCAATTGCTAAATGTATGAATTCAGACACTCACGTGGATAACCAACACTGGACACTTCACCAAAGGAATTTTGTCTATGTTCTGCACAAAGCACATGTAAAAGCCATCAGTAGGGCATTGGATGCATCACTATTTTTAATTAATGGATAATGTAGCAGAGGATCATAAACAATATATTTTACCTTATATATATCAAACCAGTATGTACGCTTCACTGGATACATAACTCTCAGCCCTGACAATATAGGACTATGTAGGACAACAGCTCTAAGCCGAGGTAATCGTACAGCAAGGTCCAAAGTAGGGCCACTGCCCACAGATTGACCGTAAAGTATGATGTTTTCCTGCTTGGCACCATAGCACTCTTCAAGACACTTATAAGCAGCTTCAATATCTGAATATGTATTGTGCTCACTGGGCTGCAGAAAGGCATACTAATGTGATGAAAAGCTCATGGGTGCAAGTATTTCAATCACATAGCACATAGATAGACTACGTTTACACTGCTCACCTTCCCTGTTGATTGTCCATAGCCAGAGTAGTCATACCTGCATAAATTAGGGAAAAAGGAAATAAGAAAATGGGGCTCAAGTTATATATTTGATATTAGTATCTTATTGCATGGAGTATTGATTAAAATGAAATTTTATGTTTAAGTAGGAGTGTTTCTCTCTGATCTCCATCATCCACCTCAATAATGTAAATTCTCGGTCACTTCATTAACCAACTTCAAACATCAAAATTCCATCTCTGTCCGAGGCATAGTCTTCCATCTTCCGCATCCTTCCGTATGATATAGGAGGTCCTGGGTTTAAGTTCCCTCCCTCCAATTGAAACCAAAGTATATCACATATCATTACCCGTAATAAGCAGTTGTTTCGTATGATACAACAATTTTAAACAGCCAAAAATAGCAAATGATGTCAGATGAAAAGATCTACTTAAAGAAAGCTCTGGTTACGGATCCTAGTTATCTCCAATAACACTATATTAAGCTCGCCCCTTTCCTTTAAAACAAGAAAAAGAATCATCAAATAAAACCTAAAAAATTTGAACAGTCCTAGAGTTCAGCTACTTGCCAGTTAGCATGATTTATCGGAGCTCCCACCAATATCTTTTCCTTCCATACAAACCAAACTAAAACTCCGCAGATTTCCAAGCCGGCACCGTTATGCTCCATACTTCCAACAAAAGCTTCAATTTTTATGCTCACTCACACTCCTAATCAACACTCACATTCACCGCCTCGAAACTCAAGGAGAAAACAAAAGGGCCAGTTTGAACGAACTTACCCCATAAGATTAACACGTAGGTGGATGCTCAATTCAATGAAAAGCTCATACATCTGGCCTATATCAGCAGCATTCCCATGAGAGTATAGCAGAGTAGAGGTGGCCATCGGGTACCTAACATACACAGCAACGATCTCTGTTCCCCGGCGCGTGGGGAGACGCAGGACGTCGACGTTTTCACGGTGAGGAAAGTGGCCTAGAAGCAAAAGACCAGTGGTTTTGTCTGTAATTAGCTTGTAGGAAGGAGGGTTAGGTGGGAAAAAAGCAAACTTTGCAGCCATTGACGAAGTCACCCCGCCCATTATTCTTTCACTCTAACTATTCCTTTCTCCCTCTATACCCTTTTTATGAAAATGAACACTCTTACTCTCTCTAAAGAAACAGGCAATCACTGACACTGGAGAAGGAGGAGGAAGAAGAAGAAGAAGAAGAAGAAGGAACTAAGAATAGGAACATTCCATTCCTTTATCTTTTTGCTTTACCTTTCTATAGAGAGAGACAGAGAGCTTTGGTAGAGATTTGTAGCGTTAACATGGACTTGTTAAGTATTATTAATTATCATTATAATTATTAATTATTATTATTGTGGTTTATATTGTGGAGAGCTGTCGTTTTAAGATTTGCGGATGAAATTCTAAGTTGTTTTTTCTTTCTTTTATTTGTTGCTGTGTTTTCTTTTTTGAGCTTTTAAAAAGGTGCGGTGATGAGAGGCAATGATATGATTACATCTTGTCTCATGCAGGTTTCCATAAGACGTTACTCACGTGTTAAGCTACCTGTTCTGACAATTTTTCCTTATTTTGCACTCGTGCCCTTTAACTCCTGTTTTCTTCACAAATTTACCTTATTTCGAGGGCTAAAATAACATACAGGCAAATTTTGAGGAACGTCACGCAAAAGCAGCCTCATGATTAGTAGAGTCGCACGGGGTTGTCCCATTTTAGGTTACAGGTGGCCGTGTGATTTCCGACGGAGCAACGTTCTTCATGAGCGTGTTTTCAGACAAGCGCCCACTCCACCTGCAGTAACCACAACAGAGTTTAAGGACCACTTATGTTGTTGACTTTATGATGGGACCCACACAACACGCGCACGCACAATTTGATCTAATCCCACGGGTTCTCTTCTCACCTGGATCTGGATGATGCTGGTCTGTCTCTGGCTGCCACCTGGATCCATGGCATTTTACAATACCATAAAGAATACAATGCCACAACACTAGACGTCAAATGGAAATATTGTTAAGAATTGGTTTAATTGGTAGCGGAAACTCCCTAAATAGACTCTAATATCAAAAATATTAAATTTGAATTTCTGAATAAATTTCTAGACATTATTTAAGAACTCATTTATAAATTTGATGTTCACGGTGCTTTATCTTTGAATATACAACTTATCAATTAAATTAAATTGAATCAGGATAAATATTAATTTTTATTAACAAAAATCATAAATATAGATTTTTTATTTAAAAAAATCCTAAATTAGAGTTTATTGCACTCTTCAAATAGGAAGCCATTTTTGAAAGAATCAATTTTATAAAAGATAAGATTAGGAAATGAAACTTTACAAAAATCTTTATGAGACCGTAAACATTTTACTAAGAATTTCTTTAAAGCATACTGAATTATTATATCTATCTTTCTTCTAATGTAGCAACGCAACTCCAATCCGTATCAAAATGAAAGTGTAGAGTACATTTATAATTTTGTTTTCATTTAAGAAATGTTAAAACAATGTTTCATAATATATATAATAGTCTAATGGAATAAAATAACAAAAGTAATGTAATTTAAGGTTATATAATATGACTGAAATATTATAAATCTCTAATCACCTTTTTTTATATGCAACTAGACAAATGAAAAATCGTGCCGATTAATTAAGACGTTACCTACATGTTAATAGCTACACAGTTGCGGGGAACAAAGGCACATTGGACCCATATGTACAAGAATAACCCAGTAATGTAACTTAGCCAAGAAGCGGACTCGTGCACTTTTAGCGTTTCAAATCAGAAAAGCCGCCTGAAAGAGGAAAGCAAATAAAAGTTGCTACTTGCTAAAGACGGGACTTAGGATCCTCTTCGATCAACCCAAGCGTGTGTGAAACTGAAAACTATCTTTATGTTTTTTTGTTTTGCTTTAATAGACACAACGTCTTTGTTTTCAAAAATTGTGGGCTGTCTTTTCTCTCTTTCGATCAGGAGCACAGTTGCCATGTTTTCGGGACCATTCGCCCCTCTTTTCACATGTCCATTCAAGTTTGCTGCTTGCAAATGCTCTACACGATCGTGTATTGCAATGAAACTTGAATCTTTCGCATTGCTTTTTTTCTTTTGATTTGATTCCTGAATTTGGTCTTTCACAAATTATGGAAGAATCAATGAAACTGGACTCGAACATTACTTTCTTGCAGGCCTGTAATCTCCAATACAATTATCCTATCCATACCCCTGCAGTTTGCACATCTTGACCTGCATCACTCACAACTAGCCTCTGTATTTGACGGAAATCTTATGATCAAAAATCTCTTCTACACTTTGCGGTCACATAAATATAATACAGAAAACCTTCTGTAACTGTTCTTCAGCAACTTACTAAAAATAGAATAACTAGCGTCTTTACCTGTGGAACAATATATATAAATAAACAATATTTGTTCATCCCCTCCCCCTTACACACCCCCTAAGTTGGAGCTTAATGAATATCATGGAAGTCCAAGTTGCAGAGAAATTGTTGAAACAAAGGTGTGCAAGATATTATATGATTTTGTGAACAAATCTACCTGAAACTTGGAAGGGATATATCACCGAACAATCAACCCTTGTTTAAACTTGTCTCTTACAAGATGACAACACAACCAATTTCTAAATACTTAAGGGCTGTTTGGAAAGCCGTGATTTGAATTCAATTTTGGAACCAATAAAAGCTATCGAATTGAATTCATGTGGGGGTTCAACCCCCACTCTCTTTGTAAATTGAATTCACGCCCTATTTAGCGTGAATTCAACTACAAAATACCCCGCTCTTCTTTTGATAGCCGGTGTGTTTCAGTCTTGGTTTTGTTTCTTTTGATTTTCATTTTTTGTTTTATAATATAATTTCTGTTAACTAAATATATATTATTAAATTATCTTTAAAATATATAAATTTCAAATAAAATTTGATTTAATAATTAAAAA